>QJNU01000307.1:0-86814 GCA_004154915.1 Monosporascus ibericus
GTAACGAACCTGTCATACATCCACCTGGAAGTATGAGCAGTATCCGAAATGGGGTCTTGATTTGCAGGTAACAATAAGGCGAGGAATGATTTACTAAGGGTTTTGTTCGTTAAAGAGATTTAAAAACTTTTCTCTTAATTAAAGAACGGTACAGTTACCTTTAGTTAAAAGCTTAGATTGATAATTAAGAAACGAAACTAAATAGGTGCTATTTATATAAGAAACCGATTTCATTATATATATCCCAATTTTCAAAATAAATATATTATAAATCTATTAATTTTATCAGATTATATAAATCACTTTAATTTATATAATTTAGTAAATTAACTAAATTACTTTTATTATTACGTAATCTTATTATGCAAGGTCGACTCGAAAAAAAGCTAAATATTAAGTTAAGGTTTTACTTAAAAATTTATATCATTATTTTTCTTCTTTTAAAAGTTTTATCCTAAAAATAAAAAAGTAAATAACCCCTTTTTTTAATCGAAATTATTTTTCGTTAAATACCAACTTATTATAACAAGTTATATAAAAAAAATTAACGCGAAAACCTCGTACTAATTAGCGTTAATCCAGGGATAGGCGGTTAACGTATATTATTAAATTTGGTTTCGAAATTTTATTTTATTTTTATTATTTAATTTTTAAGGAAAAACAATATTTTATAACAAAATATTTTAAATTGTCATAATTATTTTCGTCTTTAACGTAATTACGACGGCTAAGCCGTCGCTATATTTTTCTTAAAAAACATCGGTTCCGAACGTAACCGTTTTTAAAAGGAACGTTACGTCGTTAAAGATAAGCTCGTAAAGCTTTAACGGAAAGTCTAGAAAGAAATGTTAAAAAAGATAAATAAATTAGAACGTTTACGCCGTTAAAAAAACATTTTAAAGGAAAAAGCCGTTAAAATTTTCGCCGAAAAATCTAAGTTAAACGAATTAAAAAAAAAGAAAAAAGGGAAAAACGCCGTTAAGTAAAGGCGAAATAAACCGCACTTGTTTCCGAAATAGACGCCCTAATAAAAACGTCTACCTTTTTCGACTAAAACGCCGTAAGGTTAAATTTAGGCGAAAAACCTTTATCACTTACGACCTTTACCGCATTAAAAACGGTCGGTTAGGACTCTGCCGGTAAAACGTCTTAATTAGGTTTATCATATTTATCAGATAATTAAGTAGCTCCTAAATAATCTTTTCGTATAAATATCCCTTTTATTTAATTAAATACTGGATCTTATTTTTAATCATTTTAAAATCTAATATTTTTTCGACTTCGTATTTATTATCTTTTTTTTCGATCTTTAGGCTTATCTTTAACGAAACGTTCTTAGGGGCTAATTTAAGCAAGGAAATGTAAAAAACAGGGTATATCTTTATTATCTTAAGTAATAACAATCAGTAATTAATTTTGAAAATAACTTTATTAATCTTAAACGGGCTAAACTTTTTAAAATTAAGCTTATTATGAAACCTTTTGGTCTTAATTTGTAAAATGTTCGAAGTTACGTTTTATTTCTGGCGTAACAGATAAACCTTATCTTTTTTCGCTAAAACTAATTTCTTAATTCTTTTTTTATTATAATATTAAGCCATTTTTTGTTGGAAAAAACGTAATTCGGCTTATAAACGAGATTATACCGTCTTGATTTCCGTTATCATTATTTCTGCTCGGGGGGCTATGGTAATAATTATAGGAATCTTATATACCGGTTACTTTGGTCGTTAAGTTACTACCTTATATCCGTATACAACTATATAAAAGGAAACGCTCATATCTTCGTTAGTAAACGTATTATAAACCATCTATGCTAATAATAACAACTTTACCCAATTATTTTGTTAATAATTAACATAATTTCGAAGGTATTATTTTAAGGTTTGGTTTAATCGTTCCGTTTAACCATCTATTTATAAGTAATAAGCTATTAAAAACTTAAACTTAATACTTATTTATTTAAAAAAGTTAATATTAAACTTAAACGTAAAAAGCTTATCTTAGTTAAAAATAATCTTTTCTGGTATTCCGTATTTATCGAGATAATATCAGATAAATACATAAGCCAGTTATTTTGTTATTACGGTTCCTTTAAAACGTAGGAAGTACTTATATTTGGTAAATCTGTTAATTATTACCCAATCTCTGTCATATTCGACTTTAATAATTAAGTCTTTAAATAAAAGAAAGCTAATAATAAAATCTTAAGTTATGGTATTCCATATTTTATCAGGAATATCGGTAGGTTACAATAACCCATAAGGCTTATAACGTACTGCTTTAGCCTTATTACAAATGTTGCAATTTTTAACAACCTTTTTAATTATTTGGCACAATTTTAGGAAATCGTATTTTTCTTATAATCGTCGGGTAATCTTAAAAATTCCTTAATATTTATGTAATAGGTTTTCGTAAAACTTTTTTACGAATTGTATTTATTAATTCTTGGGAATATAAATTTTGTTATAATACAGTAGCTAGTTTTTTTGGCTATCCTTTTAGCTGCTGGACTTTTTCCTTTTCCTTCGTATCGTAAAAATTTCGAAACTTCGTTAAAAGTTCGGGGGTTAGTTTCTTTAAGATTTCGCATAATTATACCGTACCATCTTTATTATACTGTAATATTCACATGCTTTATTTCGGAACCTTAGGATTATAATCGCCTTTATAACTAAAAATATCTGCTTAAATATTTTCCTTTCCTTTAAAATAATATATTTTAAAGTTAAAAAATTATTTAAGTCTTATATCGTTTATTTAATTTTTATGCCTTTATAAACAGGGTAAGATTTTTATAATTAAAGTAAATATCGAAGGGTTTTTTAGTTCCGTTAAAAAAGGACTTTTACTTTTTAAAAATATTAATAATTATTAACAATTTTTTATTATAAATTAAGTATTTAAATTCTGCATTTTGGAATACTTTCGAATAATAGGTTATTAGGTATTATTTGTCGTTATCCTTTAACTGTTCCAGGACGGCGCTTAATACGTAATTTAAAACATTTATCTTTAGGCGCTTCTTTTTATCTGCATTAGGTAATCTTATTATAGGTTTACTAAGAATTACGTTCTTTAAGATTTAAAATACTTTTTAATTTTCTTTAGAAATTTAAACTTTTTATTAACGTATTTTTTAATAATAAGTTTCGTTAATGGTTTATCTATATCTCCGTATCCCTTACTTAGACCTTATACGTATTCCGTAAATCTTAAGATTTACCGGATATCGATAACGGTCGTCTTATTAAAAATAGGTTAATCCTTAATTACTTTTATTTTAAAACGTTAAATCTAAATTTAGCCGGGGGTAAATGTATATCTTAGAAAGTTTAGCTTCTATATGTACCACATGCTTTTGGTTAAGTTAATTCGGATATTAACCTTATCCAGAGTTTAAAGTACTTAAGCCATATATTATTTATATTCCTTTAAAGTTTCGAAGTAAATGAGAATGTCGTCGAGGTAGACAAATATAAACTTATCTAGATATTTTCGTAAGATGATTATAACTAAACGTTAAAAACTGGCAGGAACATTAATAAATCCTATAGGTATTACTTAATATTCGTAAAGTCCGTATATCGTTTTAAAAGCCGTTTTTTTTAGCCATTTTGAAATAATAATAACCGTTTCGCAAATTAAGTACAATAAATTACTTAATTTTATTAGCGTTTTGCTTTAAGATATTTATAAAGGTTAAAAGTTATCCATTTTTAATCGTAATATCGTTTAGCTATTTATAATCGATTATTTTTATAAAAACAAGATTTTCATTTTCGTCGATCTTTTGCTTTCCGTCTGTAATTTTTAATACCATAAAAACGGGGTATCCAGTAAGAAAGTTAAAAAGTCGAATATATCCTTTTTTTAAATCAAATTAAATAGTTTTTTATAAAGCCTTTAACTTCTTAGGGTTTATATAGTAAATTTTATAAAGTTTAAGATGATATTCTTCCTTAATAAATATTCGGTAATCTTATTAACCATATAATAATAATTCGTAATCTTTTTTATTTTTAAATAAATTTTTAAATTTTCGATATTTAAGTAATATTATTCCGGCTTAATATGGTACTTCTAATTTTTTTAATAATATAATAAACTTTTTGTTTATCCTTTTTAAATAAAATTTTGTTATTCTTTTAAGAAAATATGTAATATTTCCAATTAATATATAAATTATTAATCCTAAGTTACGGTAATCCCAGGATAATATTATATTCGAAAATATCGGCAATATTTAACGAAATTCGTTTTTAATACTTTTAGATTTAAATAAGAAACCTTTTAATTTTTCGGAAAACTCGTTTTTTTATACTTAAATAAGCTTCCGTTCATTATACGTAATTTATAAGATTTTAATTTATATCTTTAAAGAACGTAATATTTCTTTACTACCGCAGGAAAAATAAAGTTGCTTTCGGCCGTTAAATCGATTATAACCTTAAACGTTTTATTCTTATATTTTAAAAAAAATCTTGATCTAGTTACGTAATCCTTTTGTTACTTTACATAAGGTCTTATCAATTAAAGTTTTTCGATATCTTATTTTTAAGGGCCTTTAACGTTTTTTAACTTATAATAATATCCGGTTTAAGAAAATCTTTATTTACGTACCTTTCTAATAACGTATTTAATGCATTAATCGTTTTTACATTTAAACTATATTTTCTTACCATATTTGCATTCGAAGGTAACTATTTTCCTCGGGTTCGATCCTTAATTTTACATTTTTCGAATTCTGTAATTAAACATATGGTCCTTTAAAAAAGATATTCCAATATCTAAAAGTTTATGTTAGATATAAAGCATCGGGGAATAACATAAATATCCTTACGATATGGTTTTCTAACTTTATTTTAATTCGGGATATAGGTAATAAAATCTAGGGTATTTTAACCATCGGAAAGTTTTTATATATTTACATTCGTTATCTGGTTCGGTAAATATCTCCTCGTTCCATCCGGGCTAAAAATTATTATCTTCTTTACTTCGGAGATATACGAAATAATCGTCGATGTAATAAGCGGTAAAATATAATAACTTATGCTGGCTTGCTCGGAATTTAGTATATATTATGCATTCGGAAAGCTTATAAAGCTCCGGAAATAATTATCCGTAATTATTAACGTTAGATCGAAACTGACCATTTTCGTTATACATTTTACATTAAGATATATCAAAATAGCAAAAGTATCTTAGCTTTATAATTATCCTAACAGCCGTTTATCCGGGGTAATACTTATAGGCTTTAACCTTAAAATTCTAATAAATAAAGTAATTTTCGCACTTTAGGATATCGTTCTAGATTTAAATAATAATGGCAATAATGAATTCTGGCTGGAAGAAAATTAAGCTAACTTTTTTCTTTTCTTTTTTTGCCTTACTCTCGGTTTTTTGTTTAGCCTTTCTGGCTTTTTTTTAAGGTTAAAAAATCCTTTCCTTTTTGAAGTTCCTTCTTACGGAAAAACGATACTAGCTTTTAAAATATTCCTTTTTGCTATAATTAAAATATTTTATATTAAACTTGTTTTTTTAAAACTTTTTCGAAATAATGTTTCCTTTTTTTTTAAAGCTTACCTTTATCTTTTTTAATTCAGCTATTAAACCCTTTATCGTTATTTCGTTTATTAATTCCTTTTTTCTTAAGGTATCGGTTAAAAGTACGTCGGTTAATAATAATTACCTTATCGGTATATTCTTTGAAACATTTTATTTTAAGTACTATATATATTTTATCTTTAACTGAAGGTTTTAAGCCGTTATAAATAGGATAAAATAACGTATTTTCGAATATATTAGAAATTACGGCCAAACGGTTAAATTCCGTTATATATTTTACGGCCGACTTGGTTTAGTAAAAAAGGTATAATTATTTTATTCCATATTATTCCTTATCCGGATTTTCAAATATAGTTCGCATTCGGTCCTTAAAATACCGGTAATCGTTAAACATATAATTAATAGTATTTAAAAATTCCTTAAGGCAATTTTTTAAATAGTCCTTTATAGTAAGCTCGAACTATAAAAGAATTCGTTTAATAAGTAACTAAAAAATAGCCATTACCTTTTAATAATTTTCCGTTAAAAAACTTTAATAAAATTTAAAGTAAGTTCTAGCTTGGACGAAATCTTTTTTTATATTTATAATTCCGTTATAAGGCTTTAAGGTAATTAATTTATAACCTTTGATTTCCGGCATTCCGTGGTAGCTAGGAGGTGGGATAATGGTTTCGCGGTACCGATTAAGGCCGAATAATAAGGATGTTAAGGTTTTTTCTTCCATTTCTCGAATAAGTTAAGCTATCCTTTTTTTAAAGGGTTAGGGTTTCTTTTCCTTATTTTTTTAGGGCTTAAATTCTGCGTAAAAGGATCTTTATTTTCTTTTTAAGGGAAAATTGTCTTTCTTTTCCTTTTAAACCTTAAGGTTTTTGGACCTTTAGTTCTTTTTCTTTTTTCGAATCTCCTTAGATTTTAATAATATCCTTTAAAACCGGGGTTAGATGCTGGGTTTAAAAAAAAGAAGTTTTTTTTTTTTTTTTTTTTTTTACTTTTAATTATAAGAAATAAAATATTATTAATTAATTAAAAAACTTTTTCGATTAAAGGTAAATTATTTAATCTAATTATTAATCCTTTATTAACTTATAACGGAAATCGGATATATTATTTGTTTTTTAAATGTCGTTTTATAATATTATTTTTATTAAATCTTTTTTAAAAAAAACTATACTTAATTAAGCTTAAAATCGTCCGTTAGTTCTTAATTCAGAAATTATCAAAATATAATGAACTTATTATATATTTACTTAAAAATATAAGTAATATCTAAAATAAGATTTTAATTTATAAGTAATAATGAAGTAAAAAATAATTTATTAAAGGTTTTATTCGTTAAAAAAATTTAAATTCTTTTCTCTTAATTAAAAGCTTAAATTAATAACTAAAAGCGAAATTAAGTAAATGCTATTTATATAAAAACCCAATTTTATAATATATATTTTAATTCTTAAAGTAAGTATGTCGTGGATCTATCAGTTTTACCAGATCACATAGATTACTCTGATTTATATGATGTAGTAGATCAGCTAGATCACTTCTGTTATCACGTGACCTTGTCACGCGGGGTCGGCCAGAGAGAGAGCCAGGCATCAAGGTAGAGTTCCACTTAGAGATTCATAACAGTTGTATTATAAAAAAGGTGTGTGATTCTGAAGTTAAGTGGGGCTAGGACACTCTGATTCGAAACGGCAGTACACACCTTTTTTTGTATGGCCCCCTTCATAACGCGTGTAGTCCTTCAACAGCAACATAATAATAATAATAACAGCAATTAAAAACCTTCCGCATAGATGATATTTTCGATTTACGATATTTTAAAGTAATGGAAACGTCCATTATTATTAATTTTAAAGCGAAATACGGAAAACGTTTTATTGCGTTATAAAGATATAACCTGTTAACTTTAATTTCCGAAAACGGTTATATTAACGAAGAACTTCCGACCTTATTCGATATTAATATACGTACGATCGAACGATATCGCACCTAATATAAGGTAATTAGGCGATTTTCTATTAACGGAATAAATTATTATTATAAAAAAGCTTTAAGGTTGTTCCTTTAAGCGATTAACGTATGTACTATATATTATTACGCGTTATTTTATTATACGTTACCTTAATTAATTAACGTTAGTTATATAAAAGTTGTTAAAAAAGTTAATTTATAAGCCCGATTTATATTTTAACGAAATATAATGGTTCCTCGCCGATCATTACGATATATACGAAACTATTTTCACGATTTCGGAATACTTGAAGGCCGTCGACTAGGATAATAAAAAGCTGAAGATTAGAGTTATACAGGCGGATTTAGGGTAACGGACGTAATATCTTTATGCCGTTACTGAATATACTTTTGATATGTTTATTTTTATAGACGAATCGGGTATTAATAAACGTAATGTTAATCGTTATTACGGTTAGGTACTTAAAAGTTTTACTTTTTTCGTACGGTAAGTTTTAAAGCGAAGCTATCGTTTTAATATATTGCTGGCGATTACTGTTAACGGGTTATTAAATACCTTTATATATTAAAGGTTTACTAATCGTAAAAGCTTTACTTTATAGTTAAGAGAAAAGTATTACCGTTAATAAACTCGTTTTTTAAGTTACGTTTTATATTAATAATAAATAACGTTAACTTTTATTATTCGCACGAAATATATATAATATACGAAAAAGCTGAGGTAAAGTTATAATATTTTCTTTTATATTTACTTAGTTTTAATTTTATTAAAGCGTTTTTCGGTAACTTTAAGGCTCTTATCCGTCGTTACGTTAAATATATACTTAACGATTTTCTTAACAACGAATAATTTGGGTTGTGTTTCGTAAATTATTACGAACGGGTTAAATAACGGATATAAATAATTAAGGGTTACTTTAAAATCGCGCGGGCAGGTTAGGATTTAATCGATTAATATATATATATATATAATAAGAAAGTAACGTATTAAATTATTATTAAAGTTTCTTCCGTGTTAAATATCCGTATTGTTTAAGCTTTTTGCTTAGGTAATATTATTTTAAAGTATGAATTATGCCGTTTGGTATATTCTTTTTATTTTAATTATCCGTAACGTTAAGGCAGTAACGATAACGAATTTCGGATAATTATTTTATTATGTATGTAAGCGTTAAAAAAAGTTAAAGTTCGAAAGGACTTATAAAATGGTTAAATTATTAACAAAACGTTAATATATAAAAGGTACGGATATTAATATGCGTTACTAAATTGTTGTTACTTTTTTGTTAAGTAATAAAATTTTCCAAACCGGGTTACTTTTTTAACGTTTTATTAATTAAAAAGAATATACCATTATTTAACGGATAAAAGGTGTTTATGATAGAAAATATATTACTTTCTTATATATTTTATCTTAAAAACTGTTAATTAAAAATAGGCGTATTTCTTTAATTATATTATATACGTTTTAAGAATCTGGGCTTTTTTGTAATAAAACTAATAATTTCTTAAATAATAATAATATAACGTAAAAAAAATGCTTACTTTTAATTATTATTTTTACGAAATAGCTTACTTAATTACGAATAAAATGGTACTTTAAGGTTTTAAAAAGCGTTTTCGAACTTAAAAACGTTTCGTATATATAACTTAACGTATAATTTAAAAGGTTTAGAAACCTTTTATTTAATTCCTCAAGATATAAACCATTCGTTAAAAAGGTAACGTATTTATTAAAAAATGATATTGTTATTTCGTAAGGCGTTATATAAATACTTAATCTTTTTTACGTTACCGCTATAAGCTGTTATAAATCCTTTGCATACGTTTTGAAGTAATTTATCGGTATCCGTACCTTCGGGGATAAAAGGCGAAAAACTCCGAATAAATAAGTCGAAAGAATTATTATGCGTTTACGTGAAAGGATATAATATAAAAGGTAATTATTATTAATTGTTATATTCGCTTACAGTAATTATCGAATTTAAAAGGCTTTAAAGCGTTCGGGTAATTAAGTAATCCTGTTATATAATATACCCCGTTAAAGGTTATTATTTATTAGCTTAAAACTTATTAGCTATTATATTTAAAAAAACCTTTCTTAAAGTCATTATGTATAATATTCGTATTGTTATTATTACCGTTATTTCGACGTTTTAAAAGCTTAGCTTTCGGAACTCCTAAATGCTGGCCTATTTTGCGTTATTTTTTAATATTTCGAATCCCGTATCTACTATGTTCTTTTTTTTTTTTCGTAAAACTCGTTATATAACCTAATTAAAGGCGTTTTATATATAACATCGTATCGGATAATATCGTTATACTAACGAACGAGCTATCAGAGTGTTATATTATAATAGCAAGTACCGTTTTTAACTTAATATATTTAAGGATTAACGCCCTTATAATTAAGGTAACTTTTGCCTTTCCTGCATTCGAACGTATTCGATAAGGCTTTATGGACTTTAAAGCCTTTATCGAATTCGGCCTGTATACTGGAAGCAGGTATGTGTAACGAACCTGTCATACGTCCATTTGGAGGTATGAGCAGTATCCGAAAAGGGGTCTTGATTTGCAGGTAACAATAGGGCGAGGAATAATCTACTAGGGGTCTGTTCGTTAAAAAGGTTTTGTCATGTCCTAGCTAGCCCCAAGAGGGGGAAGAGGACATATAGCTAACGGCGCCCTGGGTGCTCCAAGGGAACTTGGAGTATTGCTGACCTTTTGGTGCAGTGGCTCACAGGGCAGCCGCCGTGACATAAGGGCAAGCCTTAAAAAACAGCAAATAATGCTTCGAAAAAGCCCAAAAAAACAAGTCCGATATAAAGTATTTTAACTGTAACAAAAAAGGACATTTTAAAAGCGAATATCACTTTCCCGCAAAAGGGAACTTCAAAAAGGAAGGGATTCCTTAATCCTAAAAGAAAGCCAGAACGGTTAAACAAAAAACCGACATTAAGACAAAAAAAAAAAAAAAAAAGAAAAAGTGAATTCGATTTTTCTCCAGCCAGAATTTATTATTATCACGATTATTTAAAATTAAAATAATATCCTAAAATACGAAAATTACCTTATTTACTAAGACTTTAAAGTTAAAGCTCATAAGTATTACCTCGAATAAACGACCTTAAAGATAGCCATAAAGTTAAAATACCTTTATTATTTTAATACGTTTTAATATAAGATGTATAACGAAAATGGTTAATTCTGACCCGACGCTAGTAACTACGGATAGTTATCCTTGGAGCTTTACAAGTTCCCTAAATGTACGGTATATACCAAATCTCGAATAGACTAGTATAAGTTATTACATTTTACCGCTTGTTACCTTAACGATCATCTCGTTTATTTCCGAACTAAAAAAAATAACGATTTTTAATCTGGATAAAACGAAAAAACACTTACCGAACCAAATAACGAATGCAGATATATAGAAACTTCCCGATGGCCAAAGCACTCCAGGTTTTATTACTTATATCTTGAATTAAAACGGAGTCAAAAAGCCATATCGTAAGGATACTTATGTTACTTCCCGATATTTTGCATCCAATATAAACTCCTAAACATGAGAATATTTCCTTCGGAAATCCGTACCCCTAGCCCCATAATTCGAAGAATATAAAGCCAAAGGTTGAGCTTAAAGAAAGCAATTACCTTCGAATGCTAATTTGGCAAAAAAGAAGTAGTACAAATACTAAATAATTATTATACTAAACACGTTATAAAAAAAGCCTAAAAATGGAAACGCCTTTTCGTAAGCAAATAATAATAATTAAAAAACGTTTAAAATCCTTCGAAATTAAGGTATCGAAAAGCCCTAATTTATAAGACTTTATAATAAGTAATAAAAGAATTATATAACCAAATCGAAATTTTTCTTTAATATAAGAATAAAATATTTAAAGCTATAATCGACTTGAAAAATAAAAGCAACTTTATCTTTTCCGCGGTAATAAAGAAATATTAAGTTCCTTAAAGATATAAGTTAAAGTCTTACAAATTACGTATAATAAACGGAAGCCTATTTAAGTATAAAAACGGACGAGTTTTACGAAAAACGGAAAGACTTCCCGTTTGGATCGAAAAATACCAAAAACGAATTTCGTTAGATATTACCGATATCTTTAAACATAACATTATCCTAGAAATGCCGTAACTTAAAACAAACAATCCATATATTAACTGGAAATACCAGACATTTTCTTAAAAAGATAAAACAAAAAGGTTATCCAAAAAGAACGAACAAAAGGTTTACTACGTTATTAAGAAAGTATAAGTACTAAACCAAGCCGAAACAGTATTACTTAAATGTCGAAAATTTAAAAGATTATTTTCTTTTTTAAAAAAAGCCACGAATTATTATTATATAGTTAATAGGATTACCGAATACTTATTAAAAAAAGATATCATCCCAAACTTTACAAAATTTACCATATAAACGCTAAAAAATTAAAAGCTTTATAAAAAATTATTTAATTCGACTTAAAAAAGAGTATATTCGACTTTTTAATTCTCCTACTGTATATCCCGTGCTTATGGTACCAAAGACTAAAAACGGAAAGTAAAAAATTAACGAAAATGGAAACTTGGTTTTCAAAAAAAGTAATCGATTATGAAGAGCTAAAGGATATTATAATTAAGAATAAATACTTTTTAACCCTTATAAATATATTAAAAGAAAACGTTAGTAAAGTTAAATAATTTATTATACTTAATTTTCGAAACGGTTATTACCGTATTAAAATAACAAAAAAAAAAGAATAGAAAACGGCATTTAGAACGATATATAAACTTTACAAATATTGAATAATGCCCATGGGATTTACTAATGCTCCCGTTAATTTTTAACGATTAATTATAATTATTTTAGGAAAATTCCTGGATAAGTTTATATTTATCTACCTCGACGACATTCTCATTTATTTCGAAGCTTTAAAAAAGTATAATAAGTATATCGTTTAAATATTCGAAATTTTAAATAAAGTGAATATCCGAATTAATTTAATTAAAAGCATATGATATACGTAAAAGCTAAACATTTTAAGATATACTTTTACTTCCGGTTAAATTTAAATTTAATGCTTTAAGATGAAAGTAGTTAAAAATTAGCCTATCCCTAATAAGGCGACCGTTACCGACATCCGATAAATCTTAAGATTTACGGGATACGTACGAAATTTAATTAAGGGATACGGAGATATAATTAAATTACTAACGAAACTTATTACCAAAAAATACGTTAATAAAGAATTTAAATTTTTAAAAAAATGCAAAAAAGGTATTTCAGATTTTAGAGAACGTAATTACTAATGGACCTATAATAAGATTACTTAACGCAGATAAAAAAAAACGCCTAAAAACGAACGCTTTAAATTACGTACTAGGTACCATCTTAGAACAACTAAAGGATAACGATAAATGGTACCTAATGGCTTATTATTTTCAAGTATTCCGAAATAAAGAATTTAAATACCCGATTTATGATAAGGAACTGTTAGTAATTATTAACGCTTTTAAGGAATAAAAACCGTTTTTTAACGGAATTAAAAAGCTTTTTAATATTTACTTTAATCATAAACACCTTACCTGGTTTATAAAAGTACAAAAATTAAATAAGCGATATAAAATTTAGATAATTTTCTTATTAAGGTTTAACTTTAAAATATAGTATATCAAGGGAAAAGAATATCCAGGCAGATATTTTTAATCGTAAAGGCGATTATAACCCTAAGGTTCCTAAACGAAGCATGTAGATATTATAGTATAACAAAGATGGCACTATATAATTATGCGAAATTTTAAAAAAACCAACTCTCGAACTTTTAATACGGTTTCGAAGTTCTTACAATACGAAGAAAAAAGAGATTTAGCAGCTAAAAAGGCAGTCAGAAAACCAGCTATTATACTATGGCAAGGTTTACGTTTTTAAAAACTAACAAAAATAATTCGTAAAGGAATTTTACGAAAATCTACTGTATGGATATTAAAGAATCTTTAAAATTACTTAACGGCTACAAAAAAAGTATAACTTTCTAGAATTACGTCGAATAATTAAAAAGGTTGTTAAAAATTACAACATTTATAATAAGGCCAAGGTAATACGCTATAAGCCTTATGGGTTATTATAACTTACCGATATTCCTAATAAAATATGAAACACCATAGCTTAAGATTTTATTACCAGCCTTTCTTTATTTAAATGTTACGAAACAGGAAAGACTCCCAGGCCAGAATTGAGACCCTAGGAAGGTGACCCCAACGGGTAAACCTCGGCCCCACTAAATGGTCTCTGTCGTGCTGACAGAGACCATCCAGAGACTCCTAGGGGACCATATAAAGAGGCTTCAGAAACCTTAAGGAGATAAGAAGGATATATATGAACCAAGTTTTTTATGTAAATAGCACCTACTTAGTTTCGCTCCTTAGCTATCAATTTAAGCCTATAACCAAAGGTAGTCGTTCTTTATTATAAGAAGAGTTTTTAAATCTTTTTAACGAATAGACCCTTAATAAATTATTTTTCGCCTTATTATTACCTGTAAATTAAAACCTTATTTCGGATATTGCTTATACTTCCAGGTAAATATATAACAGGTTCGTTATATTTTAATAGCTCCTTAATTAATAGCCGACGGATGATTTTAAGCCTAGTTGGGCATAAGCTTTCTTGAACTTAATAAAAACGATATTATAAAACGACGTTTAAAAGATAAACAGTATACCCGATTCCCGTTATAAGCTAATAAGGGATTAATAACCAGATTAAATAATTTACCCTTTATCGAAAAAGTTTTTTAATTAATTAATAATATCATGCTTTTTATAACCCGAAATAAGGGAGATCCTTCTTTTTTTTAAACCCAGAATTTAACCCCGGCTTTAGAAGATATTATTAAAGTTTAGGGAGATTCGAAAGAGGAAAAAGAATTAAAGGTTTAAAAACCTTAAGGTTTAAAGGGAAAGGAGAAAGAACTTTTCCTTAAGGAGAAAATAAAGATCCTGTTACGTAAAATCCAAGCCTTAAAAAAGGATAAAGAAAAAAGACCTTAACCCTTTAAAAAAAGGATAGCTTAATTTACCCGAAAAATAAAAGAGAAAACCTTAGTACCCTTATTATTTAGCCTTAATTAGTACCGTAAAGTTATTATCTTACTTCCTAGTTATTACGGAATGCCGGAAATTAAGGGTTATAAGTTAATTATCCCGAAGTTTTATAATGGAATTATAAATATGGAAGGATTTTTTATTTAAGCCAGAACTTACCTTAAATTTTATCAGAATCTTTTAATAAAAAATTATTAAAAAGTAATAACTATCTTTTAGTTGCTTACGGAACGAGTTTTCTTATAATTCGAACTTATTATAAAGGATTACCTAAAAAATTACTTTAAAAAATCCTTAAATATTACTAATTATATTTTTAACGATTACCGATACTTTAAAAACCGAATATAAGTTATGTTTAAAAACCTAAATAAGGAATAATATGTAATAAAATAATTATACCTTTTTTACCAGACCAAGTTAGTTATAGAATATATAACGGAATTTAACCGTTTGGCCGTAATTTTTAATTTACCCGCAAACGCGTTATTTTATTTTTTTGCGATAGTTTAAAACCGTAAATTAAGGATAAGATATATATGGTACTTAAGATAAGATCTTTTAAAAAGTATACCGATAAGATAATTATTGCCGATAGACGTACCTTTAACCGGTACCTTAAGAAAAAAGGAATTAATAAACGAAATAACGATAAATGTTTTAGCAGCCGAATTAAAAAGGATAAAGGCAAGTTTTAAAAGGAAGTAAGTACCGTTTCGAAAAAGCTTAAGAAAGATAAGTCCGATATAAAATGTTTTAATTATGGCAAAAAGGGATATTTTAAAAGCGAATGTTACTTTTTCGTTAAGAGGAACTTTAAAAAAAGAAGGATTCCTTAATCTTAGAAAAAGGTTAAAGCGGTTAAATAAGAAACCGATAGTAAGGCAGAAGAAAAAGAAAATAAAGTTAACTTGATTTCCTTTTAGCCAGAATTCATTATTGTTATTACCATTTAGATTTAAAACGACATCCTAAAGTACGAGGATTATCCTATTTGCTAGGATTTTAAGGTTAAAGCCTGCAAGTATTACCCCGGACAAATAACCTTTAGGATAGCTATAAAGCTAAGGTATTTCTATTATCTTAATATATTTTAATATAAGATATATAACGAACATGGTTAATTTCGATCTAACGTTAGTAATTATGGATAATTATTTTCGAAGTTTTATGAGCTTCTTAAATGTACGATATATACCAAACCTTAAAAAAGTTAGCATAAGTCGTTATACTTTACCGCTTGTTATATCGACGATTGTCTTATTTATTTTAAAGCTAAAAAAGATAATAACTTTTGGCCCGGATGAAATAAAAAGATACTTACCGAATCAAATAACGAATATAAATGTATAAAAACTTCCCGATAGCCAGAATACGTTAAGTTTTGTTACTTACATCCCGAATCAGAATAAAGCTAGAAAGCCATATTGTAAGGATGTTTGTGTTATTTCCCGATGTTTTGTATCCAATACGAATTCCTAAATATGGAAGTATCTTTTTCGGAGGTTTATACTTTTAATTATATAATTCGAAAAATACAAAATTAAGGATTAAGTTTAAAAAGAACAATTACTTCCGAATATAAATATGGTAGAAAAACATAGTTTAAATACAAAAACGATTAATGTATTAAATATGCTATTCGAAAGGTACGCGAATAAAGACCTTTTTAGGCTAAATATTATTATAAGTTAAAAAACGCTAAAGGCTTTCGAAAATAAGGTATCGAAAAACCTTAACTTATAAAACCTTATGTAAAGCAACAAAAGGATTACGTAGCCAGATCGAAATTCCATTTTAATATAAAAATAACATATTTAAAGCCATAATTAACTTAAAAGCTAAAGGTAACTTTATTTTTTCTATAATAACAGAAAAATATCAAATTCCTTAAAGGTATAAGCTAAAGTTTTATAAGTTACGTACAGTAAACGGAAGCCTATTTAAATACGAAAACGGATAAGTTTTACGAAAAACGGAAGAACTTCTCATTTGGATTTAAGGATACCAAGAACGAATCTTGTTAGATATTGCCGACATTTCCGGATATGATATTATCTTAAAAATGTTATGGCTTAAAACCAGCAATATATAGATTAACTAAAAGTATTAAAGACTTTTTGGGGAAAATAATAAGAGATTACCCGAAAAGGACGAATAGGAAATTTGTTATATTATTAAAAAGGTACAAATGCCAGACCAAACCGGAACGGTATTACCTAAATATCGAGTTTAAGAAACTATTTAAAAATAGAGAAACTTACGAGTTACCATTATATAGTTAATAGGATTACTAAATACTTATTAAGGAAGGATATTATCCTAAACTTTATAAAATTTATTATATAAACCTTAAAAAGTTAAAAGCCTTATAGAAAATTATTTAATTCGATTTAAAAAAAGTATATATTCGATTTTCTAATTCTCCTGCTAAATACCCCGTCCTTATAATACTGAAAACTAAGGATAAAAAATAAAAGATCGATGCAAACGGAGACCTAATCTTTAAAAAAGTTATTGACTACAAATAATTAAATAATATTACAATTAAAAATAAATACCCTTTAACCTTTATAAATATCCTAAAAGGAAATGCTAACAAAGTTAAGTGGTTTATTATATTTAACTTACGAAACGGTTATTACCGTATTAAAATAGCCAAAAAAAGAATAAAAAACGGTATTTAAAACGATACATAGATTTTACGAATACCGAATAATACCTATAGGACTTATTAATACTCCCGCCAGTTTTCAACGCCTAATTATAATCACGTTATGGAAGTATCTAAATAAGTTCGTATTTATTTACCTCGACGATATTATCATCTACTTCAAAACTTTAAAAAAACATAAATAATATATAACTTAAGTACTTAAGACCTTAAATAAGGTAAACATCCGAATTAACCCAGCCAAAAACGTATAACATATATAAAAGTTAAACTTTCTGGGATATATACTTACCCCCGACTAAATTCAGATTTAACGCTTTAAAATAAAAGCAATTAAAAACTGGCCTATCCTTAATAAGGCGATCGTTACCGACATCCGACAAATCTTAGGATTTACGGGTTACCTACGAAACCTAATTAAAGGATACGGAAATATAATCAAATTATTAATAAAATTTACTACCAAAAAATATATTAATAGAAAATTTAAGCTTTTAATGGATAAAAAAAAGCATTCCAAATTTTAAAGGACGTAATTATTAATAAACCCATAATAAAACTACCTAACGCAAATAGTACCCGGTAGCCTATTACTTAAAGGCATTCCGAAATGCAAAACTCAGATACCTAATTTACGATAAAAGATTATTAGCAATTATTAACGTTTTTAAAAAATAAAAGTCTTTCCTTAATAAAATTAAAAAACCTTACCCGGTTTATAAAAGTATAAAAGTTAAATAAACGATATAAAACTTAGATAACTTTTTATTAAGGTTTAACTTTAAAATATATCATATTAAAGGAAAAAGAAAAACATTTAAGCGGATATTTTTAATCGCAAAAGCGATTATAATCCCAAAATTCCTAAACAAAATATACAAATATTATAATATAACCAGAATGGTATTATATAATTATGCGAAATCTTAAAGAAATTAACTTTTAAACTTTTAACACGATTTCGAAGTTTTTACGATAAAAAAAAAAGAGAGATTTAATAACTGGAAGGATAATTAAAAAGCCAGCTGTTATATTATAGCAAAATATATGTTCCTAGGAACCAATAAAAACAATTCGTAGAAAGATTTTACGAAAACCTATTATATAAATATTAAAAAATTTAAAACAACCTGACGGGTATAAAAAAAGTACGACTTCCCAGAATTACGCCGAATAATTAAAAAGATTATTAAGAATTGCAACATTTATAATAAGGCCAAGGTAATACGCCATAAACCTTATGGATTACTGTAAGTTATTAACATTCCTAATAAGGTATGGAATATTATAACTTGAGATTTTATTACCAATCTTCCTTTATCTAAAGACCTAACTATTAAAGTCGAGTATAACGGAATTTAGGTAATTATTAACAAACTTACTAAATATGGGTACTTTTTACTTTTTAAAGGAACCGCCACGGTAAAATACTTATGCATTCATCCGATATTACTTTAATAAATACGGAATATTAAAAAGAATTATTTTTAACCGAAACAAACTTTTTATATATAAGTTTGGTACCAGCTTTTTTTAAATAAATAGGTGCCAAATTTAAGTTCTTGACAGTTTATTACCCATAAACAAATAATTAAACGGAACGATTAAATTAAACTTTAAAATAATACCTTCGAAGTTATATTAACTATTAATAAAATAATTAGATAAAGCTGTTATTATTAATATAAGTAGCTTATAATACGTTTACCAACGAAAATATAAATATATTTCCTTATATAACTGTATACGGATACGAAATAATAACCCAATAAGTAAAGCGATTAATGCATAAAACTTTTATAATTACCACCATAACTCCTTAAGCAAAAATAATAGGAACTAAAATTAAACGATATAATCCCGCTTACGAACCGAATTACGTTTTTTCCAGCAAAAAATGGCCTAATATTATAACCTAAAAAAATTAAGGAATTAACTTTAACGAAAGGAAATAAAGTTTATTTGTTACGTTAAAGGCAAAATGCAACGTCGAATATTTTACAAATTAAAATTAAAAGGCCTAATGATAAACTTAATTTCAAAAAACTTGGTCCGTTTAAAATTAATAAAGTTATTTTCAAAACCAATTACCGACTATTACTACCCAAAATAATAAAAATACACCTTGTTTTCCATATTTCCTTACTTAAACTAGCACCTAAAAACGTCCTATTAAAAACAAACCTGGAAATCGAAAAAGACGATAATAAATACGAAATCGAAAGAATACTGGACTTCAAAATAGTTAAAAACAAAATCCAATACTTAGTTAAGTAGGAAAGATACTTATACGAAGAAAATATTTGGGAATTACTTAACCACCTAACGAATAAGATGGACCTAGTTAAGACGTTTTACCGGCAGAATCCTGACCGACCGTTTCCAACGCGGCCAAGGTCGCAGGCGACAAATGTCCCCCGCTTAAATCCAAACCCGCGACGTTCCAGTCGAAAAAGCTAATATCTAAAACCAGTTACCTTTACTTTTACTGTAAACGTTCCTTTTCTTTATTTAATCTTTCTTTTTCCTTTAATTCGTTAATAAAACGGAATTTTTACCGAATCATTTCCACATTACAGCGTTAAAGGAAGTCTTGCTGTCGATTTAGCCGAATCAGCCTAACCGTGGCTTTAAATTATAACTGCTAAAGGTTAAGTAACGTTTTTTCAGTTACCCTTTTTTTTTTATTAATTCGCGCTTTTTCCGATCGAATGTTTTATAATAACTTCAAGGAAACGTTATTACCTTTATACGATACGTTCACTTCGTAACAATGTTAGCACTTTTTCCTTCCCTCGATTATTTTACATTCTAACCCCAAGTTTTTATAGCGTTCGCACGGTATAATAAGATAACCAAAATCAACAATAAAAGACGTAAAATTTTTCTTACTATTGGTAAAGAACTTAAGACGTTTTCGCGAAAGATTTAATATGATGGCAAGTTAATTAAAGACCGCAGGAAGAAAAAACTAACTAAAAAAGAAAGGGGTTAACCTATTTATCTTTAAGGATAAAGATCTTATAAAAAAGGGAATAATGTTACGAAATAGGAAAGACTTTTAGGCTAAAATTAAGACCTTAAAAAGGTGACCCTAACGGGTAAACCTCGGTCCCATTAAATGATTTTTGTCGTGCTGATAAAGACTATCCAGAGACTCCTAAGGGATTATATAAAAAAGCTTTAAAAACCTTAAGAAAATAAAAAGGATATATATTAACCAAGTTTCCTATGTAAATAGCACCTATTTAGTTTCGCTCCTTAGCTATTAATCTAAGCTCTTAACTAAAGGTAATTACACCGTTTTTTAATAAAAGGAAAAATCTTTAAATCTTTTTAACGAATAAACCCCTAATAAATTATCCCTCGCCCTATTGTTACCTGCAAATCAAGACCCCATTTCGGATACTGCTCATACTTCCAGGTGGATGTATAACAGGTTCGTTACATTAAAGACCTAATTACTAAAATCGAATACGACGAAGTTTAGGTAATTATTAACAGATTTACTAAGTATAAGTATTTTTTAAAGAAATTATAACGGCAAAATAACTAGCTTATGTATTTATTTAATATTATTTGGGCAAATACGGAATACCAAAAAAGATTATTTTTAATCGAAATAAATTCTTTACGTTTAAATTTGGTACCAGTTTCTTTAAATAAATAAGTATTAAGCTTAAGTTCTTAATAACTTATTGCCCTTAAATAAATAATTAAACGGAACGATTAAACTAAACTTTAAATAATATCTTCGAAGTTACGTAAATTATTAACAAAATAATTAGGTAAAGTTAATACTATTAGCATAAGTAACCTATAATACGTTTACTAACGAAAATATAGGTATTTCTCCCTATATAGCTATATATGGATACGAGGTAATAACTTAATGATTAGAATAACCGGTACACAAAACTCTTATAATTACCACTATAACTCCCCGAGCAAAAATAATAATAACGGAAATTAAGACGATAGAATCTCGTTTACGAACCGAATTACGTTTTCTTTAATAAAGAATAGCTTAATATTATAATAAGAAAGAAATTAAAGGGTTAATTTTAACAAAAGGAAATAAGGTTTACTTATTAGGTTAAAACCAAAACGTAACGTTGAACATTTCATAAATTAAGACCAAAAGGCCCAGCAATAAGCTTAATTTTAAAAAACTTAATTTATTTAAAATTAATGAAGCTATTTCCAAGATTAATTACCGATTATTACTACCTAAGATAATAAAGATATACTCTGTTTTCTATATTTTCTTACTTAAATTAGCACTTAAAAACGTCCCGTTAAAAATAAGCCTAAAGATCGAAAAAACGATAATAAACACGAAGTCGAAAAGATACTGGACTTTAAAATAATCAAAAATAAAATCTAATACCTAGTTAAGTAAGAAGGATACTTATACAAAGAAAACATTTAGGAACCATTTAACTACCTAACGAATACGATAGACCTGGTTAAGACTTTCTACTGGCAGAATCCTGACCGACCGTCTTTAATGCAGTTAAGGTTACGAGCGATAACGGTTCCCCGCTTAAATCTAAACCCGCGGCGTTTTAATCGAAAAAAGTAAACGCCTCCGTAATAGCATTTATCTCGGAGACAAGCTGCGTTTGCTTCGCTTCCATACGTCGTTATTTTTCTTTTAATTTCTTCTGTTTTTCCAATTGATCTAATTTATAACCTTCCTTTAAAATAGCAAAGGTCTTTTTTTGTAAAATATTTTGCTAAAAGCGTAAGCGTTTTAACCGACTAAAAAGTTCCATTAGATTATCCTCTACTTTACGTTATTCCTTTTATAAACGCTTGCGTTCCTCCCCGATTTTTACTAATAAATTCATATTTAATACGTCGTAAGCAAAGCGCTGGCAATAGGTACAATAACCGTAACTTGGAATGTTAACCAAATAAAAATAATTAAGCTTTTTAAAACGAATATAATTCGAATAAAAAACAACTTTGGAAGCAAATTTCTTAATAAAGTTTGCACGATTATTGCGTACCTTACGTTAGTTTAAACAAGGGTTTTTTATCCTTTTAAATACGGCTTATCATAATAAAGTTAATTAAATCGTCCCCGAAAAACTTCTTTAACAAAACAAAGTGGCTACTTACGGTTCTTATCTTGACGACAAAGATTCTTAAAAAATGAAAATAGTGTTACAGGAACGAGGTTCCTGTTTCAAAAAGACCGACCTTTAAGGCCTAACGTAGATCTAATACGGCTAAACCCCGGAGGGAAATTCTTAGCCTATTAAACGTAATTTACGTAATTTAATAGGTTGGTTAGATCGCATAAATTGCATAGATCCACGGCATACTCACTTTGAAAATAAAGGATATATAGTGAACCGGTTTCCTATATAAATAGTACCTACTTAGTTTCGCTTCTTAGCTATTAATCTAAGCCTATAGCCAAAGACAGTCGTTTTCTACTGTGGGAAGAGTCTTTAAACCTGTCACGGCGGCTGCCCTGTGAGCCACTGCGCCAAAAGGTCAGCAATACTCCAAGTTTCTGTAACGAACCTGTCATACATCCACCTGGAAGTATGAGCAGTATCCGAAATGGGGTCTTGATTTGCAGGTAACAATAGGGCGAGGAATAATTTACTAGGGGTTTATTCGTTAAAGAGATTTAAAAAACTCTTCCCTTAATTAGAGAACGGTATAATTGCCTTTAGTTAAAAGCTTAGATTAATAGTTAAGGAGCGAAAACTAAATAGGTGCTATTTATATAGGAAACCGATTTATTATATATCCCAACTTTAAAAGTAAGTATGTCGTAGATTTATATGATTTGTATGATCTAGTTCCAAGATTATCTAGATTAACCAGATTACCTTAAAAGTTAAGCTTGTTTAATCCGAAGTTTAGCCGTAATAGGTTCGCATTAGGTTATAAAGGTAAGTTTCCTTAAAATAAGAACCCCTATTCCTGTAATATTATTTCCCTTTTCTAAAAATCTTTATCCTAAAGATAAAAACCGTAGGTTAATTATTTTGTTATGTTAGAAAGTTTTTAGGTTTGTTTAGTTAACTTTATTATGATAAATCGTATTCGGAAAGAAAAGAAAAAGCTTTGCTTAAATTAGCGTAATTTTCGTAACATTTACGTTAATTTAATCGAAAAATTTAGTATTAAAGCTTTTATTTTATTTTAATTGCATTCGATTAAAAAAGACCGATTATTATTTCGTACCCGAGTAAGTAAATTATAGTTACTGCGTTCGTCGGCAGCGTTTATTTTATAACGTTTTCGTTATAAATTCGCTTCCAAAAATAAATGAAATGTAAAAACGTTTATTACGGAAATAACGTAAGATTAAGGACAACTTTCTAACGTTTTAGGAGATTACGAAAAGGGAATAAAAGGTAATAAAAAGGAGGTTAATCGAATTACGGTGTTAATAAGATAAAAAATCGCAAGAATTTGTTAAAACATTAAGGCGGTTACGTTCTTAACAGGATTTTCTTAAAAGAAAGCGTTAAAGATATTAAAGAAAGGTTTAAAGTTGGATTAATTGGAAAAACGGGAAAGAATAAAAGAAGAACGGCGGCAGGTGGAAGTAAAGCAGGTTTAGCTTGTTTCCAAAATAGATGTTATGGCGGAAGCGTTTATTTCGTTCGATTAAAACGCCGTAAGGTTAAATTTAAGCGGGGGATTATTATCGCCTGCGACCTTGGCTGCGCTAAAGACGATCGGTTAAGATTCTGCCGGTAAAACGTTTAAATTAAGTTTATCGCATTCGTTAAGTGGTTAAGTAGTTTTTAAGTATTTTCTTTATGTAAGTATCTTTCTTATTTAATTAGGTACTGGATTTCGTTTTTAATTATTTTGAAATTTAGTATTTTTCTAACTTCGTACTTATTATCGTCTTTTTCGATTTTCAGGTTTGTTTTTAACGGGGCGTTTTTAAGTGCTGGTTTAAGTAAGGAAATGTAGAAAACAAGCTGTATTTTTATTATTTTAAGTAATAATAATCGGTAGTTGGTTTTAAAAATAACCTTATTAATTTTAAATAGGCCAAGTTTTTTGAAATTAAGCTTGTCGTTAAACCTTTTGGTCTTAATTTGTAAGATGTTTAACGTTACGTTTTGTTTTTAACGTAATAAGTAAACCTTGTTTTTTTTTATTAGAATTGGTTTTTTAATTTCTTTTGTTATAGTATTGGGCCATTTTTTACTAGAGAAAACGTAACTTGGTTCGTAAGCGGGATTATATCGTCTTGATTTTAGTTACCATTATTTTTGTTCGGGGAGTTATGGTGGTAATTACGAGAGTTTTATGTATCGGTTATTTTGGTTGTTAAGTTACTGCCTCATATCCGTATATAGTTATATAAGGGAAAATGCTTATGTTTTCGTTAGTAAACGTATTATAAGTTATTTATGCTAATGGTAATAGCTTTACCTAATTATCTTGCTAATAGTTAATATAGTATTGGAAGTACTGTTTTAAAGTCTGGTTTAGTTGTTCCGTTTAATTATTTATTTATGGCTGATAAGCTATCGAGAACTTAAGCTTAATACCTATTTATTTAAAAAAGCTGGTACCAAATTTGGACGTAAAAAGCTTGTTTCGATTAAAAATATTTTTTTCTGGTATTCCATGTTTGTCGAGGTAATATCGGATGAATATATAGGTTAATTGTTCTGCCGTCGTAACTCCTTTAAAAAATAAAAAGTACCCATATTTGGTAAGTTTATTAACGATTACCCAGATTTTGTCGTACTTAATTTTAGTAATTAAGTTTTTAAATAAAGGACGACTGGTAATAAAACTTTAAGTTATAATGTTTTATGCCTTGTTAGGAATGTCGGTAGGTTGTAATAATTTATAGGGTTTATGGCGTACTGCTTTAGTTTTGTTATAGATGTTATAATTTTTGATAATTCTTTTGATTGTTCGGCGTAGTTTTGAGAAGTTGTATTTTTCTTGTAATCGTCGGGTGGTTTTAAAGATTCCTTGATATTTATGTAGTAAGTTTTCGTAAAATTCTTTTGCGAATTGTTTTTGTTAGTTCTTGGAAACATAAATTTTGTTATGGCATAATAGCTGACTTTTTGGTTATTCTTTCAGTTATTAAATCTTTATTTATTTATTTATATCGTAGGAACTTCGAAATCGTGTTAAAAGTTTAAGGGTTGGTTTTTTTAAGATTTTGTATAATTGTATAATATTATCCTGGTTGTACTGTAGCATTTGCATACTTTATTTGGGAATTTTAAGATTATAGTTGGCTTTGTAATTAAAAATATCCGGCTGAATATTTTCCATTCCTTTAATATAATATATTTTGAAGTTAAACCTTAATAAGAAAATTATTTAAGTTTTATATCGTTTATTTAATTTTTGTGCTTTTATAAATTGGGTAAGGTTGTTATAATTAAAGTAAATGTTAAAAGGTTTTTTAGTTTTGTTAAGAGAAGGTTTCCACTTTTTAAAAGCATTAATAATTACTAGCAGTTCTTTGTCGTAAATTAGGTATTTAAATTCTGTATTTCGGAGTGTTTTCGAATAATAAGCCACTAGGTATTATTTGTTATTATCTTTTAATTGCTTTAGGATGGTACTTAATACGTAATTTAAGGTATCCGTTTTTAAGCGCTTCTTTTTATTTATATTAGGTAACCTTATTATAGGTCCACTGGTAATTACGTTTTTTAAAATCTAAAACGCCTTTTTTGCATTTTTTAGCAGTTTAAATTCTTTATTAACATATTTTTTGGTAGTTAATTTCGTTAATGGTCTGATTATATTTCCGTATCCCTTAATTAGGTTTCGTACGTAACCCGTAAATCCTAAGATTTGTCGGATGTCGGTAACGGTCGCTTTATTAGGAATAGGCCAGTTTTTAATTGCTTTTATCTTAAAACGTTAAATCTAAATTTGGCCGGGGGTAAGTATATATTCCAGAAAGTCTAGCTTTTGCGTGTGCTATATGCTTTTGGCTGGGTTGATTTGAATGTTCGCCTTATTTAAAGTTTGAAGTACTTAAGCTATATGCTGTTTGTGCTCCTCCAGAGTCTCGGAGTAGATAAGAATGTCGTCGAGGTAGACGAATACAAACTTGTTTAGATATTTTCGTAAGGTGGTTATGATTAGGCTTTGGAAACTGGCGGGAGCATTGGTAAGTTTTATAGGTATTATTTGATATTCGTAAAGTTTGTATATCGTTTTGAATGCCGTTTTCTATTCTTTTTTTTGGGTTATTTTGATGCGGTAGTAACCGTTTCGAAGATTAAGTGTAGTAAATTACTTAGTTTTACTGGGGTTTTTTTAATGTGTTTATAAGGGTTAAAGGGCATTCATTTTTGATTGTGATGTCGTTTAGCTGTTTGTAGTTAATTATTTTTCTCAAGATTAAGTTTTTGTTCTTATTAATTTTTTGCTTTCCGTCTTTGGTTTTTGGTATTATTAAAACGGGGTATCTATAAGAGAGTTAAAGGGTCGAATATATCTTTTCTTTACATCGAGTTAAATGGTTTTCCATAAAGCTTTTAATTTTTTAGGGTTTATGTAGTAAATTTTATAAAGTTTGGGATAATGTTTTTTTAATGGGTATTCAGTGATCCTATTGATTATATGGTAGTAACTTATGGTTTTTTCTGTTTTTGAATAACTTTTTGAATTTTCGATATTTAGTTGGTATTGTTCCGGCTTGATCTGGCATTTGTACTTTTTTGATAACATAGCAAACTTCCTATTCGTTCTTTTCGGGTAGGTTTTTGTTGCTTTTCTAGGAAAGTATTTAATGTTTTTAGTTGATATGTGGGTTGCTGGTTTTAAGTTACGGCATTCCCAAGATGATGTTATGTTTAAAAATGTCGGCAATATCTAACGAGATTCGTTTTTAATGTTTTTAGATTTAAACGGAAAGTTTTTTTATTTTTCGCAGAATTCGTTCGTTTTTATACTTGGATAGGCTTTCGTTTATTGTCCGTAACTTATAGGATTTTAGCTTATATTTTTTAAAGAACTTAATATTTTTTTGCCGTTACGGGAGAGATGAAGTTACCTTCGGCTTTTGAATCGATTATGGTTTTGAATGTGTTGTTTTTATATTAGAGTGGAATTTCGATCTGATTGTATAGCCCTTTTGTTGCTTTATATAAGGTTTTATAAGTTGGGGTTTTTCGATGCCTTACTTTCGAAGGCTTTTGGCGTTTTTTAACTTATGATAATGTTTAACCTAAGAAAGTCTTTATTGGCGTGCCTTTCGAATAACGTGTTTAATATATTATTTGTTTTTGTATCTGAATTACGTTTTTTTATTATATTTGCATTCGGAGATAACTATTTTTTTCCGGTTCGATTTTTGGTTTTGCGTTTTTCGAGTTATGTAGTTAGAAGTATAATTTTTTAAAGGAGGTATTCCCATATCTGGGAGTTCGTGTTGGATGCAGAATATCAGGGAATAATATAAACATTTTTACGATATGGCTTTTTAATTTTATTTTAATTCGGGATGTAAGTAATAAGACTTAGGGTATTCTGGTTATCTGGGAGTTTTTGTACGTCTGCATTTATTATCTGGTTTAATGGCTATCTTTTTCTTTTATTTAGGTTAAAAGTTATTATTTTTTTTGGCTTTAAGATAGACGAAATAATCGTCGACGTAACAAACGATAAAGTGTAACAATTTATGCTGGTGTTTTCAGGGTTGGGTATGTACCGTGTATTCGGGAAGTTCGCAAAGCTCCGGGGATAATTATCCGTAATTGCTGGCGTCGGGTCGGAACTGACCATTTTTATTATGCATTTTATACCGAGATGTATTAAGATGACAAAAGCATTTTAGTTTTATGGCTATCCTGGAGGTCGTTTATCCGGGGTAATATTTGCAGGCTTTAACCTTGAAGTTCTAGTAAATAGGGTAATTCTTGTATTTTAAGATATCGTTTTGGATTTAAGTAATAATGGTAATAATGAATTCTGGCTGGAAGGAAGTCGAACTAATTTCTTTTTTTTCCTTTTTTGCCTTACTGTCGGTTTTTTATTTAACCGATTTGGCTTTTTCTTAAGGTTAAGGAATTCTTTTCTTTTTAAAGTTCCTTTTAATAAAAAAGCGGTATTTGTTTTTAAAATGTCTTTTTTTGCTATAATTAAGACATTTTATATTGGATTTATCTTTTTAGGGCTTTTTCGAAACGGTATTTACTTCCTTTTAAGGCTTGCCTTATCCTTTTGATTCGGCTGTTAAAGTTTTTATCGGTATTCTATTTGTTAATTCCCTTTTCTTTTCGAAATACCGGTTAAAAATAAATCGATTAGCGATGATTACTTTATCGGTATATTTCTTAAAAGATCTTATCTTGGGTATTATATATATTTTATCCTTAACTTAAATTTTTTAAGCCGTTATAAAAAGGATAAAATAACGCGTTTTCGGGTAAAATAAAAATTACGGCCAAGTGGTTAAATTTTATCGTATATTCTGGAGCTCACTTCGTTTATTAAAGGAAGTGTAATTATTTTATTACGTACTATTTTTTATTTAGGTTTTTAAATATAACTTATATTCGGTTTTCGAAATATCGGTAATCTTTAAAAATATAATTGGTAATATTTAAAAATTCGTTAAGGTAGTTCTTTAAATAATTCTTTATAATAAGCTCGAACCATAAAAGAAATCGTCCAACAAGTAGCTAAAAGATAGTTATTACTTTTTAATAGTTTTCTATTAAGAAGCTTTAGTAAAACGTAAGGTAAGTTCTGGCTTGGACGAGGAATTTCTTTATATTTGTAATTCCGTTATGAAGCTTTAAGGTAATTCACTTATAGCCCTTAATTTCCGGTATTTCATGGTAATTGTGAGGTGGGATAACAACTTTGCAGTACCGATTAGGGCCAAATAATAAGGGTATTAGGGTTCTTTCTTTTATTTTTCGAGTAAATTAAGCCATTCTTTTTTTAAGGGGCTGGGGCTTTTCTTTTCTGTCTTTTTTTAAAGCTTGGATTTTGCGTAATAAGATCTTCATTTTCTCCTTAAGCAAAAGCTTTTTCTTTTTTCCTTTTAAGCCTTAAGGTTCCTGGATGATTGGTTTTCTTTTTCGAATTTCCTTAAACCTTAATAATATCCATTAAAGCCGGAGTTAGATGCTAGATTTAAAAGGAAAAAAAGATTTCCTTACCTTAAGTTATAGGAGGTATAATATTATTAATTAATTAAGTTTTTTTTGATAAAGTGTAAATTATTTAATTTGGTTACGAATCCTTTACTGGCTTATAACGGGGATTAGGTGTATTATTTATTTTTTAACTATCATTTTATAATATCGTTTTTATTAAGTTTAAAAAGGTTTATGCCTAATTAAGCTTGAAATCATCCGTCGGCTATTAATTAAGGAATTATCAAAATATAACGAACTTATTATACATTCACCTGGAAGTATAAGCAATATCCGAAATAAGGTCTTAATTTATAGGTAATAATAAAGCGAGGAATAATTTATTAAAAATCTATTAGTTAAAAACATTTAAAAACCTTTCCCTTAATTAAAGAACGGTATAATTACCTTTAGTTAAAAGCTTAAATTAATAACTAAGGAACGAAAATTAAGTAGGTGCTATTTACATAGGAGACCGATTTATTATATATCCCAATTCCAAAAATGAGTATATCGTAGATCTGTATGATCTGTATGATCTGGTTCTCAGATTATCCAGATGAACCAGATCACCTTAAAAGCCAAGCCTGCTTGGTCCGAGGTTTAGCCGTAACAGGTTCGCACTAGGCTACAAAGGTAGGTCTCCTCAAGACAGGAACCCCTGTTCCTGTAACATTTATTTCGAAAACTTTTATTTTTAAAAGGCTGATTTCGAAAGGCTTTATTTTCGGAAGGCTCGTTGTAAAAGGTTTTATTTTCGAAAAGTTCGTTATCCATAATTTTAAAGGCGCTTTTTATATTCCCTTTTATATCCGTAATTTTAAAGTCGCTTTCCGTATCCATTTTTATATTTGTAACAATCTTAATTTCGGATTTTTTAAAGTTTTTAATTTCAGGAATAACTATTTATTATTTACCTTTTCTTTTAATTTTCGGAGCGGTTTTTACGGCAGTTAATCGCTTATTAATAGCTATTTTATAAATGTTATTATCCCGGATGTTAAAGAAAGTAGCTCGGCGTTTCTCGATAACGTTAATTACCTTCGTAAACGGCTTACGAGTCCTTTTCAGAACCATCCTAAGGCCAGCCCGGGAAGATATTTCGAAATGTTCGTTTGTAGTTTCGTCGATTTGAATTAACTTTAAAAAAGAACGCGTACGACTAGGTAACTGTTACGGTTCGGGGGTACCGTGACAGCTCCAGTATATATGCAGCTGTACGCACCAGAATGATTGCCATAATTGCGATCATTCCACCGATCTTTTTGTTACAGGAACAGGGGTTCCTGTCTCAAGGAGACCTACCTTTGTGGCCTAGTGCGAACCTGTCACGGCTAAACTTCGAACAGAGAAGACTTGGCTTTTAAGGTGATCTGGTTAATCTGGATAATCTAGGAACCAGATTATATAGATCATATAGATCCACGACATATTTACTTTAAAAAATAAGGATATATATAACCCGGTCTCCCATATAAATAGCACTTATTTAGTTTCGCTTTTTAGCTATTAATTTAAGCTTTTAATTAAAAATAATTATACCCGTTTTTTAATTAAAAAAAAGGTTTTAAATTTTTTTAACGAACAAATTTTTAATAAATAATATTTTACCTTATTATTACATTTAAATTAAAATTTTATTTCGGATATTATTTATATTTGTAAGTAAATATATAATAAATTCTTTATATTTTAATAATTCCTTAATTAATAATCGACGTATAATTTTAAGTTTAATTAAATATAAGCTTTTTTAAACTTAATAAAAACGATATTATAAAACGACGTTTAAAAAATTAATAATATGCCTAATTTCCTTTTTAAATTAAAAAAGAATTAATAATTAAATTAAATAATTTATTTTTTATCGAAAAAGTTTTTTAACTAATTAATACTATTATGCTTTTCATAACGAAAGGTAAAAAAAATCCCTTTTCTTTTAAACCTAATAATTAACCCCGGTTTCAAAAAATATTATTAAAGTTTAAGAAAATTCGAAAAAGAAAAAGAAATTAAAAGTTTAGAAACCTTAAGGTTTAAAGGAAAAAAAAAAGCTTTCCCTTAAAAAGAAAATAAAAATCCTATTATATAAAATCCAAGCCCTAAAAAAGGACAAAAAGGAAAAACCTTAACGTCCTAAAAGAAGTATAACTTAATTTGCCCGAAAAATAAAGAAAAAAACCTTAACACTTTTATTATTCGGCCTTAATCGGTACTACGAAATTATTATCCTCCCTTTTAACTATTACGGAATACCGGAAATTAAAGGTTATAAGTTAATTACCTTAAAACGTTATAACGGAATTATAAATATAAAAGGATTTTTTATTTAAGCCAAAACTTACCTTAAGTTTTATTAAAGCATTTTAATGGAAAATTATTTAAAAATAATGGACATTTCCCAGTTACTTATTAAACAAATCTTTTTATAATTTAAGCCTATTATAAAAAATTACCTAAAAGATTACCTTAAAAAATCTTAAAATATTATTAATTATATTTTTAACGATTACCGATATTTCGAAAATCGAATACAAACTATATTTAAAAACCTAAATAAAAAATAAAACGCGGTAAAATAATTATACCTCCTTTATTAAATTAAGTTAACAGCAAAATATACCGCGGAATTTAACCGTTTAACGGAAATTTTTAACTTACCAAAAAGCGCCTTATTTTATTCATTTTACGATAATTTAAAACCTTAAATTAAAAATAAAATATATATAATACTTAAGACAATATCCTTTAAAAGATATACCAATAAAATAATTATCGTTAATCGACGTAGCTTTAATCGGTACTTCGAAAAAAAAGGAATTAATAAACGAAAAAATAATAAAAACTTAAATAACCAAATTAAAAAGAATAAAGGCAAACCTTAAAAAAAGCAAATACCGCTTTAAAAAAGCCTTAAAAGGATAAATTTAACATAAAGTATTTTAATTATAACAAAAAAGGATATTTTAAAAGCAAATATCACTTTCCTACTAAAAGGAATTCCAAAAAAGAAAGGATTCCTTAACCCTAAAAAAAAGCTAAAACGGTTAAATAAAAAACCGACAGTAAGGTAAAAAAGGAAAAAGAAAAGTGAATTCGATTTCCTTTTAGCCAGAATTTACCATCGCTATTATTACTTAAATTTAAAAAAATATCTTAAAGTATAAAAATTACCTTATTTGTTAGAACTTTAAGGTTAAAGCTTCTAAATATTACCCCGAATAAATAACCTTTAAGATAACCATAAAGCTAAAATGCTTTTATTATCTTGATATATTTTAATATAAAATATATAATAAAAATGGTTAGTTTTAACCTAACGTTAACAACTATAAACAGTTATCCCCGGAGCTTTATAAGCTCTCTAAATATACGGTACATACCAAATTACGAAAACGCTAACATAAATCGTTACATTTTACCGTTTATTATATCGACGATTATCTTATACATTTTAAAATTAAAAAAGATAATAACTTTTATCCTAAATAAAACAAAAAGAATACCGATAAAACCAGATAATAAATATAAATATACAAAAATTTCCCGATAACCAAAATACCTTAAATTTTATTACTTATATCCCGAATTAAAATAAAGCTAAAAGGCTATATCCTAAAGATATTTTATATTATTCCCCGATACTTTACATTTAATACGAACTCCCAAATATAAAAATATTTCCTTTAAAGGTTTATACTTTTAACCCGATAATTCAAAAAATACAAAACTAAAAATCGAATTCGAAAAGAATAATTACCTTTAAATATAAATATGGCAAAAAAACATAGTTTAAATGCAAAAACAATTAATATATTAAATACGCTATTCGAAAAGCACGCAAATAAAAACTTTTTTAAATTAAACATTATCATAAATTAAAAAACGTTAAAGGCCTTTAAAAATAAAGTATCGAAAAACCCTAATTTACAAAACCTTATACAAAATAATAAAAGGATTACGGAACTAAATCGAAATTCCACTTTAATATAAAAATAACATATTTAAAACTATAATTAACTTAAAAGCCAAAAGCAACTTTATCTTTTCCGAAACGGTAAAAAAATATTAAGTTTTTTAAAAATACAAACTAAAGTTTTATAAATTACGTACAATAAACGGAAACCTATCTAAATACAAAAACGGACAAGTTTTACGAAAAACAAAAAGATTTTCCGTTTGGATCTAAAAATTTTAAAAACGAATTTCGTTAAATATTACCGACATTTCTGGACATAACATTATCTTGGGAATACCGTAGCTTAAATCCAGCAATCTAAATATCAACTGGAAATACCAAACACTTTCCTAAAAAAGCAACAAAAGATTACCAGAAAAAAACGAACAAAAAGTCTGTTATGTTATCAAAAAAGTACAAATACTAAACCAAGCCAAAATAATACCACCTAAATATCGAGAATATAAGAAATTATTCAAAAATAAAAAAGACCATAAATTACCACCACATAATTAATGGAATTATCGGATATTTATTAAGGAAAAACATTATCCTAAACTTTATAAAATTTACCATATAAACCTTAAAAAATTAAAAGCTTTATAAAAAACCATTTAACTGAATTTAAAAAAAGGATATATTTAACCTTTTAACTTTCCTACTAAATATCCCGTCCTTATGGTACCAAAAATTAAAAACGGAAAACAAAAGATTAACGAAAATAAAAACCTAATTTTCAAAAAAGTTATCGATTACAGATAACTTAACAACATTACGATTAAAAATAAATACCCTTTAACCCTTATAAACATATTAAAAAAACGCTAACAAAGCTAAATAATTTACTGCACTTAATCTTCGAAATGCTTACTATCGCATCAAAATGGCCTAAAAGAAAAGAATAAAAAATGGCATTTAAAACGATATACGGATTTTACAAATATCGAATAATGCCTATAAAACCTATTAATGCTTCTGCCAATTTTTAACGCCTAATAATAACCACCTTACGAAGGTATCTAAATAAGTTTATATTCGTCTACCTCGACGACATTCTTATTTATTCCAAAACTTTAAAAAAACATAAACAATATATAACTTAAATATTTAGGACCTTAAATAAGGCGAACATTTAAATTAACCTAACTAAAAGCGTATAGTATATGCAAAAGCTAGACTTTCTAGGATACATATTTACCCCTAGCTAAATTTAGATTTAACGCTTTAAAATAAAAGCAGTTAAAAATTAACCCATCCTTAATAAAACAACCGTTACCGACATCCGGTAAATTTTAAAATTTACGGAATACGTACGAAGCCTAATTAAGGGATACGGAAATATACTTAAATTATTAACAAAACTTATTACCAAAAAATACGTTAATAAAAAGTTTAAATTCCTAAAAAATGCAAAAAAGGTATTTTAGATTTTAAAAAACGTAATTATTAATAAACCCATAATAAAATTACCTAACGTAAATAAAACAAAACGCTTAAAAATAAACGCCTCGGATTATGCATTAAATGCCATCTTAAAACAATTAAAAGATAACGATAAATAATACCTAATGGCTTATTATTCGAAAGCATTCCGAAATATAAAACTTAAATACCCGATTTATGATAAAAAATTATTAATAATTATTAATACTTTTAAAAAATAAAAACCTTTTTTTAACGGAACTAAAAAACCTTTCGATATTTATTTTAATCATAAAAACCTTACCTAATTCATAAAAGCACAAAGATTAAATAAACGACATAAAACTTAGATAATTTTCTTATTAAAATTTAACTTTAAAATACATTATATTAAAAGAAAAAAGAACATCCAGGCCGATATTTTCAGTTGCAAAAACGATTATAATCCTAAAATTCCCAAACGAAATATATAAATATTATAATATAACGTCTCACACATATGAGCGAATCACACATATAAGCGAATCACTTTTTTAGCCATTCCAACTACCTATCCTTAATCGTCCATTTCTTAACACCAATATTATGGAACGCCTTATAAAAGAAGCAAGAATGAACTTAGCTTTTCAGGCTAAAAAACGAAACCCCAAACTTAGTTATAAAAAGCTTGGTTTTATTTATAAAATTCCATATTCTACCTTAATATACCGTTTTAACGGTAGATACGCCCGAACCGATATTATCCTTCCTTTGCAGAGATTAATACCGATCGAAAAAAAATCGATTATCGACCGAATCCTTGACCTAAATACGCGAGCGTTTCCTGTCCGGCTTTAGTACGTTAAAGATATGGCCAATATATTACTTGCTTAATGCGTTACGGAACGCGTCGGAGTTAACTGGGCGTCGAACTTTGTTAAACGGTAAAAACTTTTTTAAACGCGTTTAAATTAAAAGATCGATTATTAAAGGTTATTATGCGAAGATCCAGAAATATTTCGCAAGTAATTCGAGCTTATTTAGGTTATAATCGCAAAGTATGGTATCGCAAAAAAGGATATTTATAACTTTAATAAAACGGGCTTTTTAATGGGGCTTTTTATGGTATCGGGTATGGTAATTATAAGTGTTAAAAGATATGGAAAACTTAAATAGGCGTAATAAGGGAATCGGGAATGGGTTATAATTATATAAGTTGTTAATTCGTAAGGTTGGGTTTTGCCGTTATTTATTATTTTGGCGGGGAAAATTTACCTTGGTTCTTAATATCGCGATAACCTATTATTAGCCGATTAAAAGGTTGGTATTAGTTATAATAACTAAATAATAAACGAATTAAGTTTAAAATGGATTTAATATTTCGACAAATATATTTAAACGCATACGAAAGAAATTAAACGTTTTCTTATTTTCGACGGCCACGAAAGTTATTATTCGATAAAATTCGAAAAATATTGCGCGAATAATAGTATTATTACGCTTTACATACTTTCTTATTTTTTTTATCGGTTTTAACCTTTTAACGTATCTTATTCTTTTATTTTAAAACGCGTTTATTTGTTATATATCGAGAATTTAATATAACGTTATTATACTTATATCGCAAAAAAAGATTTTTTCCTTAACTTTTATAACGCGTTTAAAGTTACCATAACGTCCGATAATATTAAATCCGGCTTTTAAAAAGCTAGATTTATTTTATTCGATTTTAATAACGTCCTATCCGATTTGGAAATTCCTCCAGTTGTACTTATACCGACTGTTTCCCCTTTTATTTTTGTTGGTTTTATTTTCCCGCCCGCGAAAACCCCCAGAAATATTTATAAAGTAATAAGATAAGGACGTTATTTATAAAGGAAAATTAAAAATTACCAGGGTAACTTCCCGACAAACATAATTAAGTCGGTTGGTTTTGTAATAAAAGGTTATATGTTATTTTTACATAAAGCCGCTTTTTTTTAAGAAGAAAACGTTTAATTACGCGAAACGAACCATATTTTAAGTAAACGTCGGAGGACCAAAAACAAACGTTTTTAAAAAGGAAGAACACTTATTATATAAAAAAGATAAGCTTTTTTGGCCGAAAAGGAAAGGGGTGGTGAAAAAATGCAGTTAACGGCGGCTAAAAGCAGTCGTCGCAAAAGGGTTAAGACGAAGGAACGGAAATGTGGCGTTTACGGCAAGCCCGGATATAATACGCGTATTTGTAAAGAAGCTGTAAATACGTCTAGCGAAGAAGAATCCGATTAATTTGAATTGATTTAGTATGTTATGGTTGCGTTATTTGAATTTGTTGCTGCGGAAGGCTAGAAAAGTGATTCGCTTATATGTGTGATTCGCTTATATGTGTGATTCGCTTATATGTGTGAGACGTTAATAAGGATAATACTGTATAATTATACGAAATCCTAAAAAAACCAACCCTTAAACTCTTAATAAGGTTTCGAAATTCTTACGACAGAAAAAAAAAAGATCTAACAATTAAAAGAATAACTAAAAAGTTAACTACTATACCATAACAAGATTTATGTTCTTAAGGACCAACAAAAACAATTCGTAAAAAGGTTTTACGAAAATTTATTATATAAACATCAAAAAATCTTTAAAACTATACGACGGCTACAAAAAAAATATAACTTCCCAGAACTACGCCGATTAATTAAGAAGATCGTTAAAAATTATAACATCTATAATAAGGCCAAGGTAATACGCCATAAGCCCTATAGGCTGCTGCAACCTATTAACATTTCTAACAAAACATGGAACACCATAACTTAAGATTTTATCACCAGCCTTTCTCCATTTAAAAACCTAATTACCGAAATCAAATACGACGGAATCTGAGTAATCGTTAACAAACTTACCAAATATAAATATTTCCTACCTTTTAAAGAAACCGCGACGGCAAAATAACTAACTTATGCATTTATCCGACATTACCTTGACAAACATAAAATACTAAAAAAGATTATTTCTAGTCGAAATAAACTTTTTATATTTAAATTTAATACTAACTTCTTTAAACAAATAGGTATTAAATTTAAATTCTTAACAACTTATCACCCTTAAATAAACGGTTAAACAAAACGATTAAATCAGATTTTAAAATAATACCTCCGAAGTTACGTTAACTAGTAACAAAATAATTAGGTAAAGTTTTTATTATTAGCATAAATAATTTATAACATATTTACCAACGAAAATATAAGCATATCTTCCTATATAACTATATACGGATACAAAACGATAACTTAACGATCAAAACAATCGGCATATAAAACTCTTATAATTACCATTATAACTTTTCGAACAAAAATAATAATAATTAAAATCAAAACGATATAATCCCGTTTACGAACCAAATTACGTTTTTTCCAGCAAAAAATGGCTTAATATTATAACAAAAAAAGAATTAAGCAACCAATTTTAACGAAAAAAAAATAAAATCTACTTATTACGTTAAAAACAAAACGTAACGTTAAGCATTTTACAAATTAAAACCAAAAAGTTTAACGATAAGCTTAATTTTAAAAAGCTTAATCCGTTTAAAATTAATAAAGTTATTTTTAAAATTAATTACCGATTATTATTACCTAAAATAATAAAAATATACCCTATTTTCTATATTTCCTTGCTTAAACCGGCACCTAAAAACGCCCCGTTAAAAATAAGTTTAAAAATCGAAAAAGATAATAATAAATACGAAATCGAAAAAATAATAAACTTCAAAATAGTTAAAAACAAAATTTAATACCTAATTAAATGAAAAAGATACTTATACGAAAAAAGTATTTGGGAACTACTTAACCACCTAACGAATACGATGGACCTGGTTCAGATGTTCCACCGACAAAATCCTAACCGACCGTCTTTAGTACGGCTAAGATCGCAAGCAACAAAAATCCCCCGCTTAAATCCAACCTTACGGCGTTTTAATTAAAGGAAATAAACGTTTCCGTTATGGCATCTATTTCGAAAGCAAATTACGCCTACTTTATTTCCACCTAACGCCATTTTTCTTCTATTTTTTCCCGTTTTTCCAATTAATCCAATTTTAAATTTTCCTTTAATATCTTTAACGTTCTTTTTTTAAGAAAATCCTATTAAAGACGTAACCGCTTTAATCTTCTAACAAATTCCTACGATTTCTTATCTTATTAACGCCGTAATTCGATTAACCTTTTTTTTACCGCCTTTTATTTCCTTTTTGCAAATTTTTAAAACGTTAAAAAGTCGTCCTTAATTTTACGCTACTTCCGTAATAAACGTTTTTACGTTTTATTTATTTTTTAAAACGAATTTATAACGAAAACGTTATAAAATAAATGCTACTAACAAATATAATAACCATAACTTACGTACTCGGATACGTAATAACAATCGGTTTTTCTTAACTAAATATAACTAAAATAAAAAAAAGCTTTAATATTAAATTTTTTAATTAAATTAACGTAAATATTACGGGAATTACGTTAATTTAAGTAAGGTTTTTTCTTTTTTTTCCGAATACGACCTATTATAATAAAATTAGTTAAATAAACTTAAAAACTTTCCAACATAATAAGATAACCGACCTATAATTCTTATCTTTAAAACAAAGATTCTTAAAAAAAGAAAATAATATTATAAAAATAAAAGTTCCTATCTTAAGGAAACCTACCATTGTAACCTAAGACGAACCTATTACGGCTAAACTTCGGATAAAAAAAACTTGGCTTTCAAAATGATCTAGTTAATCTAAATAATCTAAAAACCAAATCATACAAATCATACAGATCCACAACACACTCACTTTAAGGAATAAGGATATATGTAACCCGGTCTCTTATATAAATAGCACCTACTTAATTTCGCTCCTTAGCTATCAATCTAAGCTCTCAACTAAAACCAACTGCACCGTTCTCTAATTAAGGGGAAAATCTTTAAATCTCTTTAACGAACAAACCCCTAATAAATCATTCCTTACCCTATTATTACCTGCAAATCAAGACCCCATTTCGGATACTGCTCATACTTCCAGGTGGATGTATGACAGGTTCGTTACACTTTTACCCTGGTGGTGTAGCGGTATGATGCAACCGTAATACTAGGTTACCGTTAGGGAAGCCATTTTCAGTTATACAAGTCAATAGGTTATATTTTTATATGGCTATAAGGCATTTACCATGTTTGGCGTTCGGATTAGGGCGAATTAGCGCTTTAGACGCTTCAAAATATCATATGTCATACGAATCGTTTATTAAAACAGCTTCAACGCGTTGTTGTTAGGTTATTGTCGAAGGTTCACACGCGTTATGAAAGGGCCATACAAAACAAGGTGTGTGATTCAGAAGTTAAGTGGGGCGGGGACACTCTGATTCGAAACAACAGTACCTGGTACTGTCGATTTGAATTGGAGTGTCGCGCCCTACAAGTTGGCTTGGCAACACACACCTTTTTTGCGACGCATTCGCTTAATGACATATCAAGGTATGTTTTAATATTTATATACGTATAACAGTTATGGATTCATCCTATATATCAAAATGGACCTCTCGATAAGAGCTATATTTTAGAGTTAACTGCATGTTGTAACGGCTTAAGGGTTTAACCAACTATTAAACCTAGTCGTACGGTTTATGTTGGCAGTAGTATCGTGGGAAACTAAGCAATGATACGTTCAATAATCACGTCTGGTAATAGCAGATTGTTAAAGGTAATCTGGGTAACCAAGTTATATTATAAGCTAGTGATCTATCTAAGTTATGGTAATAACGAATGTATATATCCTCATCTTGGCTTAAGATGCTTAAACGGCTTAAACCCTTTTGCTAATTAAATCCCCTTAAACCCCCTTAAGCTTTTTCGTAACTCGACGGGCTTAAAAGCTTTGGGTTAATAAGGGCTATTAAGCTTTTTAAGTTAGTCATATAATTTTTAAGCTTAAGTCGGGGTTAAAATTCTGGAAGTCCGACTATATATATTACAGCCAAAACCGTTAGGTCATAACATAACTTTTCCCTTCCAGGACTTTTGCGCTTAAAGATTAATTTATTTGCTTGTTAATTTTGATAAGTAACCTTTCTTTTTTTATATTTATAATATCGGGTCGAATTAAAAAACGTTATTTTCGTTAGCGTATTAACGCTTTAATTCTTTCAGAACGTATTAATCGTCTTGATTTTACCATGGCGTCGAAGTTCTCTTATTCTCGTTGCAAATCTGAAAACAAGGCTTATAAGGCGCATTACAGTTCCGAGAAGTATGCGCGTTATACTGAACACGGGGGCTCCTATAATTTATTTAATCTTTCGGAACTAAAACATAACAAACTTATCGCAAAAAAGGATCGATTAAAGTTAGCGAAACGTATGGCTAAAGAAAAGTTACTTAAGTTATAACAATATTTATCCGAATTATTTAGTCGGCTGGTTCGTTTGCGTAAACAAAAAAAACTTCTTCGTTTTCGTAACGTTAAAATGTTTCGTCGTAAAGTTCAGGATGCGGAAGTTATAAAAAAGTTCGAACGTTTAAAAAAGGAACAAAAACGGTTAAAGGCGGCGGTCGCCGCGGCCACGTTAGGCCAGGTCGCAGATCCGGTCGACTGGTTTAAACCTATTAATTGGTCGACTGCTAATTGGGGTGCATCCGTCGTTGCTGGTAAAAACTCCTTAGCAGGCGTTGGGCGTTTATAAGATTTTTGGCAAGTTCCCAAGTATTTTCCGAATTTAGGTAATCCTTCCATTTAACCAAGTACTAAGTAAGTCCGTTTTTTTTACGTATATCTAGGATTTTCTTTGCTTTATATGTTGGTATATCTTTTTTTATCTTTCTTTTTTATTTTATGTTAATTTTGATAGTATCTGCTATTAACTTAAATAAGAAAACGTAAAAAACTGGATAAGCTTTAACTTTAAAAGGTAATTCTAATTAGTAATTATCGTCTGAAATTTTCTTAATGATTTTATGTAAGCCGATATATTTAAAGTTAAGTTTTTTATTTAATTACTTAATCTAGATATTTTTAATAATTAAGTAAACTATTTCCTTCTTTTAAAACGTTAATCCCTTTAACTCTTTTTAATTATAATATTTTTTTGTTTAATTATATATAAATTTAAGTTTTATTTTTATTTTTATATGTAATTATTTAAATTATTCTGATATAAGGATTACTTTAGCGTTAATAAGGCCTTTACGTATATTTTTGTAAACTTTAGGTATAAAGCCAGAATTAGCGTTTGCTGGAGTTATCTTGGTGCTTTCGTGGTAACTAATATTATAGGCCAGCTATACGATAGGTAGCTTCTAAACCTAATCGTTTTATTCGTAATTAATATAATATCGTAAATAAGTTTTTAATATTTAATTAATTTCTTTTATTTGTCCGTCTGTTTAAGGTTTAAATACGCTGGATAATTTATGGTTTAAGCTTAATTATGTCATAAATCCTTATCAAAATTTTAAAATAAATATTATGTTTTTATTTAAAATAATTTCTGTTAATAATCCGTACACTTTTAAGATATATCTTAAAAGAATATAGGCCAGTTATTTTACGTTTATGTTTTTATTATACTGTAAAAAATAGGAAAATTCTATAAATCGGTTAACGATTATAAAGATGCTATCGTAATGTATATCCGTAGCTGGGTTTTCTAAAAATAAAAGCTTGGTAATAAAATTAAAAGTTATTAAATCTCATAGTTATTTTGCGATTAGTAATAACTGTAATTTTCCGTATAGTTTATGTCGTCGCGCTTTTACCTTATTGTAAATATGGCGTTATTATCGTACTTTTTTTATTATTAATTTCATTTTAAGAAAGTAATAGGTACGTTATAATCGTTTTAAAGTTTTATAAATCCCTAAGTATTTATGTAACTGATATTCGTATATATCTCGTATTAGTATTTCCTGGTACTTTTTTAAGATTTATATTTTTTTCATTTTCTAGTTTTTAAATAAATTATCATTATATTTCTGGAGTTTCTAATATAAGTTAAAAGGTATTACTTTAATTATTGCTATTTGTCCTAATTATAAATATCCTTTTGGCGTAATGTTAAAGATCTGGTAATTAACTTTAATTACTTTCTTTTCGAGGTCCGGTTTTCGGCTTAATACATTTATTTTGCTATTTTTTAATCCTTTTTAGTAAATAATAACAAAGTCGTATTCTGTTAGTTTTTCGGCGTAACGTAATTATCGTTTTATAAGTTTTTTGATAATAGTAAAGCGGATAAGGTTTTTATAATCGGTATATACCTTAACCTGGTACAGATTTCCCTTAAGGTAATATTTAAATTTTCGGAAGGCCTTAATAATAGCTATAAATTCTTTATTAGGAATGGCGTAATTTAACTTTGTTCTTTTTAATTTGTACGAATAAAAGGCGATAAAATATAAGTGGCCTTAATCGTTACGGTATCCGGCTATTACGCCCAAAGCGTAATCCGAAACGTCGGTTTTAAATTTAACTAAGCGGTTTAGGTCGTACATAATTAATACTGGCTCGTTAGTAATCGTATTTTTAATCTTTTAAAAGGCTGTTTCCCTTTTTATTGTCCAGAAAAATTGGTTTCTTTTTTTTATTAGGTTGGATAATAATATAGTTATTTTGCTAAAGTTTCGAATAAATTCTTTATAATAATTGGCGAATTCGAAAAAGGTTCGTACTTCCTTAATTATAATAAGCGTTTTTTATTCCTGTACAGCAGCGATTTTTTTGGGGTTCATCTTAATGTATCCTGGGATAATAATATGTTTTAAAAATTTTACTTTTTACGTATAAAACTAACTTTTCTTATTATTAATTAAGAAGTTAACGTCTTATAACGCTTGGAAAACTATATAAACGTATCTTACATATTCCTTTTTATTTTTCGAGTAAATAAGAATATCGTTAAGGTAATAAATAACGAAAATATTTAAATATTCTTTAAATATATGGTTAATTATTCGCTAAAAGGTTGTTGGTACGTTTATAAATCCGGAAAATATAACAAGGTACTTAAAAAGTCCGTACTTCGTTCTAAAGGTTATTTTTTATTCGTATCCTGGTTTAATGCGGATTTAATTATATCCTTTTTTAAGGTTTAGGCTTATAAATTAATTAATTCCGTAAAAGCGATATTTTATTTTATTAATGAAGGATAACGGTATTTTATCTTTAACCTAATATCGTTTAGCTGCCTATAATCGATAACTAGGCGTAACTTCCCGTTTTTTTTTTGGTATGAAAAACATAAGGTATTCGGTTAATAAATTGGAACGTCGTATATAACCTTTTTAAAGCTTATCTTTAAAGTATTTACGTAATGCCTATAATTCTGTTTCGTTAAGGTTATAAATTGGATAAAATTTGGTCGATATCCCTTTTTTAAGGATTATCTTATAGTTTTATTCGTTATATTTTAGTAATTTCGTTTTAAATTTCTTGCGAAATAATCGTTCATATTTGTAATACTATGGAGGTACGTTAGCCATGGTTTCTGGCCTTGGGGGTTGGTATTATAAATAATCGTTTATTTTTCGCAACTTTGTTTTAATGATGGCGATAATGCGTTATATTCTTTTATAATACCCTTATTTTTTTTGTGTTTTGTTCTTATAGGTAATAAGGTTTTTATCGTATCCTTATGCCTGCATTAGTCGCTATCTTTAATTAAGTATTAAGATCTTTTTATATTTTGCTTTTTTTTGTCGAATAAATATAAAGCGAATTTTACCTAGCCAGTTATTTAATTAATTAAGGAATTATACTAGTACAGCTATAATTTTCCGAGGATCATATCGTAATTCCTTATCGGAACGATATCGAAATTTGCTGTTTAGTTTCGTCCGTTAACGAAGATTTCGAGGTGATTAATTTTGCGGTTAATTTTTTTATTGTCGTAGGTAAATGCCTGACCTTTTGCGTTTTCGGCGATGTAAGGTTTTATCTTTTTTTTCCATAATAGTCGAAGTTGGTTAATTACATCCGGCGTAATATAATTATCTTTTATTATTCCGTAATCTATAAATGCGGTAAACCAGTATATTCTAATTTTTACTTGCAAAGTAATAGGGTCGTTTTTAGCTTTTATTGTCGCGTTTAAAGCCTTTCTGGAAAGTTCCTGCTGGCTTTTTCGGGTTTTACTATCTTACGGCTTTTTTATAAATGGCGTTCGTTTTTTAATTCGTTCTTTAACGCTTTAATACGTTCCTGATTTTATGCGTTAAAAGTTTTTAATTGCTTTAGTTATCTTTTTTGTTTGCGTAAAGTAACTTTAAGTAAAAGGATTTACGTTTAGAAATCTTTTTTGGTAATATATTTTAATTCGGAGGTTCCTTATCCTTCTTGTCGTCCTTGGAACTAAGCGTCGTATTGTTTTATTTTTTCGTTTCTTTTTTTTATTTCGTATTTAATTTCTTGTTGTTTATCCGGGTTATCCGTAAAGGTTAAACGGAAGTTTAAGTTGTTAATTATTTCTAAAAATGCTTTTATAATTATTTAATGGATCCATTTTTCTTTTCTTTTATGATTATACTAGCCGTAATAATACATAAGGTTTTCGTTAAGGTAACCTTTTCCTTCGGGTTAATTCGTTGCTGCCGTAATAATGTTAATGGTGTTTTCCGAGGCGAACGTTTTTAGGTATTTATATTATCATTAATCCCTAGGATCTTTTCTAGTTTAATTATAAAAGTCGAATCCTTTATTATATATTCGCGTAAGTCGTATCTTAATATACCGTTTTCCTTTTATATATTTTAAGTAATAAGTGCGTTTGCATTAAATGGCATAAAGTTTCCTGTATCGGTTTGGTTGTCCTGGAAGTAGGTTCTTATCCTAACCTTAATACTTTTTAATTTATGCGTTTAGTTCCAACTGCTTGTACCGCTATTGCCGTTTCTTTTAGGAACGGGAAAGTAACTTATCTTTTAAAAGCTTTTTTTATCCGTCGTATTCCTTTAGCTATTGGGCTACTATAGGTTTTATAGTAAGGGCTCGCTATTTCTAAATGGTTACTTAAAATAGCTTTTTTGCTTTCTGTAATCCTTATTGTACTTCCTTAAGGGGATTATGGTTATCCCTGATCCTGATTATATTAATTAATTTGTTATCACTTCTTTAATTGTTTCGCGGTAATCCTTAAAGAACTGGTATCTAGATATTTTATCGTGGTTTTTTTGGTACCTTGCATTAATAGGCCTTATGCCCCATCTTATTATAATTGAAGCATTTGATAATGCGAAGGTCGCGTTATTGGATTGCGCCTAGCTCCATGGGTCCTGGTGCCGTTCCATAGAACGTGTTAATTCCTCGTAATATGCCGATGTTGGGGAAATATCTTGGCTTGTTGTTCTGCCGCTTTTTGAAATGTCGAATTTTCCAAGCGTACTGCTGGTCGTCGATTTTGACTGCCATAGCGATATAATCTACCAACTTTTCGGGGCGTTTATTCTTAAATAGTTCTTTTTGCACCTTTTTCTTTAGGCTGTCGAAAAACGTAATTATTAGTACCTTTTGTCCTTAATTAATTTTCGAAGCCAGCTGAATAAAAAAATTGCCGTATCTAAAAGCTGATCTTTTTTGTTTTAAATTTTTGATTTTTTTCTTAACCTTAATTTTCTCGTTTACCATTCCGAATACCTTTCTTAATTCTTCCTTAAATCTTTCGTAATTATTATAGGTAGCTATAATTTTTTTGCGAACCTTTATTAAAAAGGTTTAATAACCCACTTACGAAAGGTAAGCTTAAATTAAGTAACCGCGTTTCCGGTTAGCTGTCCTATAACGAACTAAACTTAAAAGGTAGGCGTTGCAAATCTAATTAAGAAGTATTTAAAATAGGTACGGCATTCTGTAAGGAACTATTATAGCTTGGTAGTAATTCTATCGAAAAGGGTAAACTTAATAAGCTTCAGAACTTCTCCGAACTTCTTGCCGTAAGTCGTCTAAATAAGTTATGCTGGCTAATCCGGCTGATCGGGTTGTTTTATGTTGGCTTATCTTTCCAATTCGATTTTCTGGCCTTCTAGTTATTCGCGGGTTTCCTTAAGCGCCCGGATAAGCTCAGCCTTATCGTTAATAAGCTGCGTAATGTTACGGCTGCACCATACCGCTACACCACCAGGGGCAAAAGATCGGTGGAATGATCGCAATCGTGGCAATCATTCTAGTGCTTACAGCCGTATACATGTCTTGGAGCTGTACGGTACCCCCGAACCGTAACACGTAACCGCGTTAGTTAATTAATCAAGTCGGCGCAAAACTTTTTCCTGAGAAAAACTAAGTCGAATCTCCTTATTATCGGAATCCATAAGGTTATGCTTAGGTACTTAAAAGGTTTTTTTAAAGGCGGGTTACTTACTGGAAAATATAATATCAAGGGTATTACTTAAAGTTTAACAACATTATTAAACAAAAACTTATAACGTATAACGGCTAAAAGGTTTAACCAATTATTAAACTTAATCGTACGGTTTATATAAATAATAATATCATAAAAAACTAAATAATAATACGTTTAATAATTACGTTTAATAATAATAAATTATTAAAGGTAATCTAAATAACTAAGTTATATTACAAGCTGGTAATCTATTTAAGTTGCGGTAATAACAACTGTATATATCCTTATCTTAGCTCAAGGTACTTAAGCGGCTTAAACCCTTTTGCTAATTAAGTCCCCTTAAGCCCCCTTAAGCTCCTTCGTAACTCGACTGGCTCAAGAGCTTTGGGCCAATAGGGGCTGTTAAGCTTTTTAAGCTAGTCACGTGATCTCTGAGCTTAGGTCGGGGTTGAAGTTCTGGAGGTCCGACTGTGTGTGTTGCAGCCAAGACCGTTAGGTCATAACACATGTTCGTAACCTTAATGCGCGTCAAGTTATTGATAAAAACGTTAAAAAAGGAGTAAAAAGAATGATCGAAGTGGCAATGGGCTGGCAAGGACTGGTAACAAGCCGGAACAGCTGCAACGGGCTGCAAAAATGCCAAGATAACTTCGAAGTCGGTGCAAATTTTGCATCATGACAAACTGTAAAATATATTAAGCTTTCGAGCCGTATACCTTAACCCGCATACGGGCTACAAACCTGCGGTTAGATCGATGACATAGCCCTCGTCGAGGGCTATATTTTGATACCCTATACGGCTTTGTAGCTGCCATATTAATGTTTACCTTTAACTTTGAAATAGATTATTTACAGAGTTAAATATACATATTTAAGCGTATTAAAACGTATTTGACGGCCATAAAGCCGTATGTGGTATCAAAATGTAGCCCTCGGCGAGGGCTATGTCGTCGACCTAGGCATAAGGTGGTGGCCTTTATACGCGTTAAGATATACGGCTTGTAAGCTTGATATATTCGACGGTTTGTTTTGATGCAAAGTTTGCAACGATTCCGGAGCTCTCTTGGCATTCTTGGCAACTTTTGCGGCGATTACAGTTCTCATCCTTTTAAAAGATTTTTCATCAATAACTTTACGCGCCTTATATATAGACTTATGTATAGTATATCAAAATGACGCTCTCATCGAGCCCTACATTTTGGTTATACCTGCGTCTTCGCGCCTCCTTTGCGCGTTAAGATATTAACATATACGTTAACAAGTTATTGAGCGAATGTGTCGAAAAAAAAGGGGTGTGTTGCCAAGCCAACTTGTGGGGCGCGACACTCCAATTCAAATCTACAGTACTAATAACCGTGTCAGTACCTATTATCACGGTTGGGGGAACGTTACGGTTCCACAAAATCCATCTACAGTAGCTCCCAATGCCACCATAGGTGTCACACTTCCTGCACTATTGGTATGTAGCTTGCGATCACTACTACTCGTTAGAGCTACCGAGATGTAGCCGCCGTATCCGATGTTTGGAAAGAAAGCGTTACATTCCTCTGGCGTTAAATACTACAAACAAACAAACAAACAATACGTTATGATTACGGAAGGCGAAGATGAACCAGTTTAACGGCTTGCACTAGAGGAAAAGCGTATAGTTACCCAAGATATAGTTGCTCCGATGTTCAAGAGGGGATTGCCTCTCATCTGCATCTACGTGAACCATTATTTATCGCATAATACTTACCCACACATGCTGATTGCTCGATGTTACCCCTCGGAAGAGCGTCATTGTTTTCTTCATGTCTCCCTATCAATCCACCCTAGCTTCCTTCGCCTTTTCGAACACTCCCCTCTGGAACTCTTCATGCAATGCTATGACCGGCGGGTGCAAAGGGGGTAAGAGTTGACAAAACGCTGTTCCGCAGATGCCTGCCTCGCGGTCGATGAACCACACCGTATTTGCCACCCCGGCCCAAAAGGCGGTCCCTCGCTCGAACCGACCCTCTTGACCCTCCTTCGCTATCAACCCTGCGAAGCTCCAGGTCTTCCTTACGGATGCGGGGATCCGTTGACCTAGGAAATTCGTATGCGCAGGCGAGAGAGCGATGTAGTCATTTAAGGCTTGCTCGCACTCCTTGTTGAGCTGCGGACGAAAGAGCTCGTCGTGGGATTGTGAGGTGAGAAGCTTAGGATCGCGGCGTAAAACCGCAGACAGAAACGTATAGTATGCCTTGGTAGAACAATAGACACCGCCACCACCGATGCAGTCGGTGGCTCCGAACATAATATCGTAACCTGAAGCGTCCACGGCTGGGGGGTTTCCATTCTGATCCAACCTGCTCATGTCGGCCATTCTGCCTTTCATATTGTCCTTCGTACTTGGCCAGAATGTAATATCACTCTCTATTCCCAGGGGCTTCCAGATACGGATACGCATAAACTCGTCCAGACTCAAGCCGCTTGCTTTTTCAACCAACTTTCCCGCCCAGTCATGCCCAGAGCCATAGGCGAAACCGGTTCCAGGCGTGAACACTAGAGGTATAGCAGACTTGTGCTCGATCGTAGGTCCCGTCCAGGGCTCCTCGTTGCGCGATGCCCGCCATTTGCCAAGTAAAATATTTAACCAGTCGTATTCGTGACCAGATGTATGCGAGAGTAGCATTCTGAGGGTGATGTGGGTGGAGTCGGGTGCAAAGGTGGCCGAAGATTTGTCATCGTCGAAGGAGGTGATGACTCCGTATTTCCCCATCGCTGGAAGATGGGGCCGCACATTTGTGTCCAGATCCAGTATTTCATCTTCCACACATTGTAGTACGGCCACTGATGTCATCAGCTTGGTCATTGAAGCGATCGTGCAGATTGTATCTGCTGTGAAGGGAAGATCGCGACCTTCTTTGGCTGTCGCTCTGCCGATCGACTTCGAGTACAGGATGTTGCCTGCCGAGAAATTAGTCCCGGGTATATAGAAGATTGCATGGAAGTTCGTCAGAAGCCTTCCACAATTACCGCTATCGATAGGAGGATGAGGTATGACGAACCATCCTTATCTCCCGCAAGGAGCGAGACGCCAGGTGTCAGACCTAGGTGAAGGTCTAGATTCGTTAGCTAAGCCGTGGCTTACCTAGCTTTGCTACTAGTGGAGGAGGCTGCTGGATGTCTCCGGTATCGCTTCTCTTAGTTGCGACTGTTTTATGTGTACTTAAGGAGGTTCTGCTACCCTCCCTTTCCAGACAGGACCTCTTAAAAGGTTAACCAGATAATTCCTTCTTCTTCAGCCAAATATATGCTTTAGTGTGTGATGTTAGGGTTTTATAGTTATGAGCCCGGTCCGTACTTTTTGTTAACTATGCTTTGATATACCCGTTACATTCGTTATATACGTCATATTTGCCTTAGGAGGCCATTCGGAACCTTACCGTCGCTCCCAGCCGTTACATTCGTTATATACGTCGTTTTTGAGGTTATACGGAACCTTACCGTCGCTCCCGCAGTAACTCTGTAACTTACTGCCGTCCTTTAGAGGATTCTTAGCCGTTACACTTTTGTTACCTTAGTTACTTATCTTTCCTGTATTACGATTAAAGCCATGGTTCCTACCCCGTTAATAGACCTAGACGAATTATCGTTAGGGCGCCCTAAAGTATTTTTTCTTAAGAAAGGGACCCCTAGGGAATATAACATTCTCGAATTTCATATTAACTCCAAGGCGGGTATGTTATGGGAATATATTAATCCTAACCTAGATCCCGTATTACCGCTGGTAAGGAAACTTAATTACCCGAAAGTCAAGAATTTCGATTACTACGTTTTTAACGAGCTTGATCTTAAGGAAAATGCAAAGGCAAAGTTCCAGAAGGCGTTAAAGTACTTTGATCGATAACAAACCCTTTACTTTGCTTAGGAAAAGGCTTTTATTGAAGTTAATGCGTTCCTGAACTAATCCGTTTATCCTAATCATTACTGGGTGTACTGGAAGAAGGTTATAATTCGAGACAAATTGCTAGCCTTAAAAAGTGAGTTTAAGCTTAGTAATAACGTTCGGATTCACGAAGTCGACGTTGGATATAAGGAAGCGTTAAAGTCCAATAAGTCCCAGATAGACGTATAGCTTTTTAAGTACTGGAGAACGTATATTGAAGCCGAAAAGCTTTAAATCCTAACAATCTTAGGTTATTATGGTTATCTTAATTTCCTAAAGGCCGTAAACACCTTCTTACCCGACTTTTTTGTCATTCAGACCGCTGTTGTTAAAGAAGTTATGTTCGACGGCAAGAACGCCACCGAGCTGCCGTTAGTGCAAAAGCTCGTAAAGTGCTTTCGGAACCACATGAGACTACGGAAGGCTCAGGGCGTCACCGCTGAACAGCTGTCACGAGGAGCGTTCGGTATTACCCTTAACGGAAAGACCCCGAACCAGACAGGTCCCTTTCAGAACGTTCCAAGCAACAATAATAACAGCAACCGGAATAACAACAAGAACGACCATTTTAATAAACGATATTGTTACAGGAACAGGGGTTCCTGTCTCTAAGGGACCTGCTTGTCAGGCCTGGTGTGGATCCGTCTCGGATAAATCACGGATTAGAAGGCTTGGCCTTCTTGGTGATTTAAGTGATCTAAATGATCTGGACTAGATCACATAGATCACATAGATCCATGACATACTTATTAAAAGATAATTGGATATATAACGAACCGGTTTCTTATGTAAATAGCACTTATTTAGTTTCGCTTTTTAGCTATCAATCTAAGCTTTTAACTGGAGGTAACTGTACCGTTTTTTAATTAAAGGAAAAGTTTTTAAATTTTTTTAACGAATAAAACCCTTAATAAATTATTCCTCGCCTTATTGTTACCTGTAAATTAAAACCTTATTTCGGATATTACTTATACTTTTAGGTAGATGTATAATAGGTTCGTTATATTTTGATAACTTTTTAATTAATAATTAACGGATAATTTTAAGCCTAGTGAAGTATAAACTTTCCTGAACTTAATAAAAACGATATTATAAAACGACGTTCAGAAAATAAATAATATACCCGATTTCCGTTATAAGTTAATAAAGGATTAATAACTAGATTAAATAAATTACCCCTTATCGAAGAAGCTTTTTAATTAATTAATAATATTATGCCTTTTATAACCCGCGGTAAAGGAAAACCTTTTTTTTTTCTAAATTTAACAGTTAATCCCGGCTTTAAAGGATATTATTAAGGTTTAAGGGGATTCGGAAAAGGAAAAAAAGTTAATAATTTAAAAACCTTAGGGTTTAAAAGGAAAGGAAAAAATAGAAATCTTATTGCGTAAAATCCAAGCCCTGAAAAAAGATAAAAAAGAAAAATCTTAACCCTTTAAAAAAAGGATAACTTAACTTACCCGAGGAATGGAAAAAAGAACCCTAACACCTTTATTATTCGGCCTTAATCGGTACCGCGAAATTATTATTTTACTTTTTAGTTATCATGGAATGCCGGAAATTAAGGGTTATAAATTAATTACCGCGAAACCTTATAACGGAATTATAAATATAATTTTTTTTTGTTTAAGTTAAAACTTATTTTAAGTTTTACCAAAGCTTTTTAACGGAAAACTATTAAAAGGTGATGGCCATTTTCTAATTATTTACTGGACAAGTTTTCTTATAGTTCGAACTTATTATAAAGGATTACTTAAAGAATTACCTTAAGAAATCCTTAAATATTATTAATTATATTTTTAGCGATTACCGATATTTCGAGGACCGAATACGAATTATATTTAAAAACTTGAATAAAAAATAACAGGCCGTAAAATAATTATATTTTCTTTACTAAACCAAGTTAGCCGTAAAATATACGACGGAGTTTAACCGTTTGGCCGTAATTTTTAACTTACCGGAAAGCGCGTTATTTTATCCTTTTTACGACGGTTTAAAACTTTAAATTAAGGACGAAATATATATAATACTTAAAACAGCATCCTTTAAGGAATATACCGATAAAATAATTATCATTAATCGACGTATTTTTAATCGGTATTTCGAAAAAAAAAGGAATTAATAAACGAAATAACGATAAAGGTTTTAATAGCCGAACTAAAAAAGATAAAAGCAAGCTTTAAAAAAAGTAAATATTACTTCGAAGGAGCTTTAAAAAGATAAATCCAATATCGAATGTTTTAATTATGGCAGAAAAGGATATTTTAAAAACGAATATTATTTTCTTGCCAAAAAGAATTCCAAAAAAGGAGGGATTTTTTAATTTTAAAAAAGAAGTTAGAATAATTAAATACAAAACCGATAATAAGGTAGAAAAAGAAAAGAATAAAGTTAGTTCGATTTCCTTCCAGCCAGAATTTATTATTGCTATTATTATTTAAATTCAAAACGATATCCTAAAATATAAAAATTATCTTATTTATTAAAACTTTAAAATTAAAACCTGCAAGTATCACCCCGGATAGATAGCTTCCAAGATAACCATAAAGCTAGGATATTCCTGCCATCTTGATATATTTTAATATAAAATGTACGATAAAAACGGTTAATTCCGATCCGACGTTAATAATTATAAATAATTATTCCCGAAATTTTACGAACTTTTTAAATATACGGTATATATCAAATTACGAAAAAGCTAGCATAAATCGTTATATTTTACCACTTATTATATTAACGATTATCTTGTATATTTTAAAACTAAAAAAGATAATAATTTTTAACTTAAATAAAACGAAAAGATATTTACAAAACTAGATAACGAATATAAATATATAAAAACTCCCCGATAACTAAAATACCTTAGGTTTTATTATTTATATCCCGAATTAAAATAAAGCTAAAAAGTTATATCGTAAGGATGTTTATGTTATTCCCCGATATTTTATATCCAGTACGAACTTCTAGATATAAGAATATTTTTTTCGGAAGTTTATATTTTTAACGTAATAACTTAAAAAATATAAAATTAAAGATCAAACCCGAGGAGAATAATTATTTCCGAATATAAATATGGCAAAAAAACATAATTTAAATACAAAAACGATTAATGTACCAAATACGATATTTAAAAGGTACGCGAATAAAAACTTTTTAAGCTAAATATTATTACAAATCAAAAAACGCTAAAGGTTTTCGAAAGTAAGGTATTAAAAAGCCTTAATTTATAAGATTTTATGCGAGGTAGTAAAGGGATTACGTAGCGAGATCGAAATTCCATTTTAATATAAAAATAATATATTTAAAGCTATAATCGATTAAAACCCGAAAATAATTTTATTTTTCCCATAGCGGCAAAAAAACATTAAGTTCCTTAAAGATATAAGTTAAAGTTTTATAAATTACGTACAATAAACGGAAGCTTATTTAAATACGAAAACGGACAAGTTTTACGAAAAATAGAAAAGTTTCCCGTTTAAATTTAAGGATATTAAAAACGAATTTCGTTAAATATTGCCGATATTTTCGGACATAACATTATTTTAGGAATATTATGGCTTAGGATTAATAATCCATATATTAACTGGAAATACTAAATATTTTCCTGGCAAAGTAATAAGAAATTACTTAAAAAAAATAAACAAAAGATTTGTTATATTATCAAAAAGGTACAAGTGCCAGATTAAACCGAAATAATATTACTTAAATATCGAAAATTTAAAAGATTATTTAAAAATAAAGAAAATTACGAATTATTACCACATAGTTAATAAGATTATCGGATATTTATAAAAAAGGATATTATTTTAAACTTTATAAAATTTATTATATAAATTTTAAAAAGTTAAAAGCTTTATAAAAAACTATTTAATTCGATTTAAAAAAAGGATATATTCGACCTTTTAACTTTCCTACTAAATATTCCGTCCTTATGGTACCAAAAATTAAGGACGGAAAATAAAAAATTAACGAAAATAAAGATTTAATTTTTAAAAAAGTTATTAATTATAAATAACTGGACGATATTACGATTAAAAATAAATACCTTTTAACTTTTATGAATATATTAAAAAAACGTTAATAAAGTTAAATAATTTACTATATTTAATCTTCGAAACGGTTATTACCGTATTAAAATGGCTTAAGGAGAAAAGTAAAAAACGGTATTTAGAACGATACACAAACTTTACGAGTACCGAATAATGCCTATGGAATTTATTAATGTTCCCGCCAATTTCTAACGCCTGGTAATAACCACCTTACGGAAATATCTGTAACGAACCTGTTATACATCCACCTGGAGGTATGAGCAGTATCCGAAATGGGGTCTTGATTTGCAGGTAACAATAGGGCGAGGGATGATTTATTAGGGGTTTGTTCGTTAAAGAGATTTAAAGATTTTTCCCTTTATTAGAGAACGGTGCAGTTGCCTTTAGTTGAGAGCTTAGATTGATAGCTAAGGAACGGAACTAAGTAGGTGTTATCCATAAGGGAAACTTGGTTTATATATATATCCTTCTTATTTTTTTGAGGTCCCTGAAGCCTTTCTGTATGGTCTTTTAGGAGTTTTTGGATGGTTTCTGTTAACGCGATAGAGATTATTTTGTGGGGCCGAGGTTTACCGGTTGGGGTTACCTTTTTAGAGTCTTATTTTTAATTTGGGAATTTTTCCTGTTTCGTAACATTATTCCTTTCCTTATAGGATTTTTGTCCTAAAGATAAATAGGTTAGTCCCTTTTTTTCCTGGTTAGTTTTTCTTTCTTGTAGTTTTTAATTAATATGCTATTATGTTAGGTTTTTCGCGAAAACGTTTTAAGTTTTTTACCGATAGTAAAAAAGATCTTACGTTTTTTATTGTTAATTTTGGTTACCTTATTATGCCGTACGAACGTTACAAAGATTTAGGGTTAAAATATAAAATGATCGAAAAAAGAAAAAAGTGCTAATATTATTACGAGGTGAACGTATTATATAAGGGTAATAACGTTTTTTTAAAGTCGCTATAAAACATTCGATCGGAAAAAGCGCGAATTAATAAAGAAAAAAGGGTAGCTGAAAAAATGCTGTTAAACCTTTAACGGTTGCAATCCGAGGTTACGGTAAGGTTAATTCGGCTAAATCGACAGCAGGACTTTTTTTAACGCCGCGGGGTAGAAATAATTCGGTAAGGATTTCGTTTTATTAACGAATTAAAAGAAAAAGAAAAATTAAATAAGGAAAAGGAACGTTTACGGCAGGAACAGGCGTAATTGGTTTCGGATATTAATTCCTTCGATTAAAACGTTACGGGTTTGGACTTAAGCGGAAAACTTTTGTCGCCCGCAACCTTAGCTACGCTAAAAACGGTCGGTTAGGATTCTGCCGGTAAAACGTTTTAACCAGATCTATCGCATTTATTAGGTAATTAAGCGGTTCCTAAGTATTCTTTTCGTATAAGTATCTTTTTTATTTGATTAAGTATTAAATTTTGTTTTTGATTATTTTGGAGTCCAGTATCTTTTCGATTTCGTATTCGTTATCGTTTTTTTCGATTTTTAAGGTTATTTTTAGCGGGGTGTTTTTAGGTACTGGTTTAAGTAAGGAAATGTGAAAAATAGGGTATATCTTTATTGTTTTGGGTAATGATAGTTAATAGTTGGTTTTGAAAATAACTTTACTAATCTTAAACGGATTAAGTTTTTTAAAATTAAACTTTTTATTAAGCCTTTTAGTTTTAATTTGTGAAATGTTCGACGTTGCGTTTTACTTTTAACGTAATAAGTAGACCTTGTTTTTTTTTGTTAAAATTGGGTTTTTAATTCTTTTTTTATTATAATATTGGGCCATTTTTTGCTGGAGAAAACGTAATTCGGTTTGTAGGCAAGTTTGTATCATCTTGATTTCCGTTACTATTGTTTTTGCTTTGGAAGTTATGGTGGTAATTATAGGAGCTTTATATGCCGGTTATTCTAATTATTAAGTTACTGCCTTATATCCGTATATAGCTATATAAAAGGATATACCTATGTTTTCGTTAATAAACGTATTATAAGTTATTTGTACTAATGATAACAGCTTTACTTAATTGTTTTGCTAGTAATTAATATAACTTTAAAGGTATTATTTTAGGGTCTGGTTTAGTCGTTCCGTTTAATTATTTGTTTATAAATGATAGGCTGTTAAGAACTTAAGCTTTGTACTTATTTATTTAAAGAAGTTAATGCTAAACTTGGACGTAAAAAGCTTATTTCGATCAGAAATAATCTTTTCTGATATTCCGTATTTGTTAAGGTAATGCCAAATAAATATATAAGTTAGTTGTTTTACCGTTGCAGTTTTTTTAAAGGGTAGGAAGTACTTATATTTGGTAAGTTTGTTAACGATTATTTAGATTCCGTCGTATTCGACTTTAATAATTAGGTTTTTAAATGGAAAAAGGTTGGTAATAAAGTCCTAAGTTATGGTATTTTATGTTTTGTTAGGAATGTTAGTAAGTTGTAATAGCTTATAAGGCTTATAGCGTATTATTTTAGCTTTGTTATAGATGTTGTAATTTTAAGAAGTCGTACTTTTTTTGTAACCATCGGGTAGTTTTAAAGATTCCTTAATGTCCATATAATGGGTTTTCGTGGAATTCTTTTACGAATTGTTTTTATTAATTTTTGGGAATATAAATTTTGCTATGGTATAATAGCTAACCTTTTGGCTGTTTTTTTAACTGTTAAATTTCTTTTTTTTATTTATGTTATAAGAATTTCGAAATTATATTAAGAATTTAAGGATTGGTTTTTTCAAAATTTCGCATAACTGTATAATACCGTTTTGGTTATATTATAGTATTTATATACTTTTTTGGGGAACCTTAGGATTATAGTTACCTTTGCCGTTAAGAATATCCGCTTGGATGTTTTTTTTTCCCTTAATGTAATATATTTTAAAGTTAAACCTTAATAGGAAAATTATTTAAATTTTATGTCGTTTATTTAGTTTTTATGCCTTTATGAATCGAATAAGGTTTTTATGATCGGAATAAATATTAAAAGGTTTTTTGGTTCCGTTAAAGAAGGGCTTTTATTTTTTAAAAGCGTTAATAATTACCAGTAATTCCTTATCGTAAATCGGATATTTAAATTTTGTATTTCGGAATGCTTTCAAGTAATAAGTTATTGGGTACTATTTATCGTTATTTTTTAGTTGTTTTAGGACGGCACTTAATGCGTAATCCGAAGCGTTTATCTTTAAACGTTTCTCTTTATTTGCGTTAGGTAATTTTATTATGGGTTTATTAATAATTCCGTTTTTCAAAATCTGGAATACCTTTTTTGCATCTTTTGGGAGTTTAAATTCCTTATTAACGTACTTTTTGGTAGTAAGTTTCGTTAATGGTCTGATTATATTTCCGTATCCTTTAATTAGACCTTATACGTATTCCGTAAATTTTAAAATCTGTCGGATATCGGTAACCGTCGTTTTGTTAGGGATAAGTTAATCCTTAATTACTTTTATCTTAAAGCATTAAATCTGAATTTGGCCGGGGGTAAATGTATATCCCAGAAAGTTTAGCTTTTGTATATGCCATACGCTTTTGGCTGGGTTAATTTTAATGTTTACCTTATTTAGGGTTTTAAATATTTAAACGATATGCTTTTTATGTTCCTCCAGAATCTCGGAATAGATGAGAATGTCGTCGAGGTAGACGAATACGAATTTATCCAGGTATTTTCGTAGAATGGTTATAACTAATCGTTGGAAACTGGCGGGGGTATTGATAAGTCCCATGGGTATTATTCGGTATTCGTAAAGCTTATATATAATTCTGAATGCTATTTTTTATTTTTTTCCTTAGGTTATTTTAATACGGTAATAACCGTTTTAAAGATTAAGTATAGTAAATTATTTAGCTTTGTTAACGTTTTTTTTTAGTATGTTTATAAGGGTTAAGGGGTATCCATTTTTGATCGTAATGTTGTTTAGTTGTTTATAGTCGATAACTTTTTTAAAGATTAGATTTTCGTTTTTATTAATCTTTTGTTTTCCGTTTTTGGTTTTTGATATTATAAGGACGGGATATCCAGCAGGAAAATTAGAAGGTCGGACGTATTTTTTCTTTAAATTAAGTTAAATAATTTTCCATAATATTTTTAACTTTTTAGGGTTTATGTGGTAAATTTTGTGAAGTTTAGGATAATATCTTTTTTTAATGGGTATTCGGTAATCTTATTAACCGTATAATAATAATTTGTGGTTTTTTTTTATTTTTAAATAGCTTTTTTAAATTTTCGATACTTAGGTAATACTGTTTCGGCTTGATTTAGTATTTGTACTTCTTTAATGATATAGCAGAGTTCCTGCTTGTCCTTTTTAAGTGGTTTTTTGTTGCTTTCCTAAAAGAGTATTTAGTGTTTTTAGTTAATATATGGATTGTTTGTTTTAGGTTATGGCATTCCTAAAATGATGTCGTATCCGGAAATGTCGGTAATATTTAACGAGATTCGTTTTTGATATTTTTAGATTAAAACGGAAAGTTTTTTAGTTTTTCGCAGAATTTGTCCGTTTTTATATTTAAATAATCTTCCGTTTATTATACGTAATTTGTAAAACTTTAATTTATATTTTTAAAAAACTTAATATTTTTTTGCCGCTGCGGGAAAGATAAAGTTGCTTTTGGTTCCTAAATTAATTATGGTTTTAAATATGTTGTTTTTGTATTAAAGTGGAATTTCGATTTAATTGCGTAGTTTTTTTGCCGCCTCGTATAAGGTCTTGTAAATTAGGGCTTTTCGATGCCTTATTTTCGAAGGCTTTTGGCATTTTTTAACTTATGATAATATCCAGCTTAAAATAGTCTCTATTCGCGTACTTTTCGAATAACGTATTTAATATATTAATCGTTTTTGCATTTAAACCATGTTTTTTTGCCATACTTGCATTCGGAGGTAATTATTTTTTACGGGTTCGATTTTTGCATTTTTCGAATTATCAAATTAAAAGTGTAAACTTTCGAAAAAGGTATTTTTATATTTAGGAGTTCGTATTAAATGTAAAATATCGGGGAATAACATAAATATCCTTACGATATAACCTTTTGTCTTTATTTTAATTCGGGATATAGGTAACAAGACTTAAAATATTTTGGCTATCGGGAAGTTTTTATATATTTGCATTTATTATCTGGTTCGGTAAGTGTTTTTTCGTTTTATTTAAGTTAAAAATCTTTATTTTTTTTAGCTTTAAGATATACGAAATAATCGTTAACGTAATAAACGGTAAAATATAACGATTTATGTTAATTATTTCGGGATCTGGTATATACCGTACATTCGGGGAGTTCGTAAAGCTTCGGGGATAACTATCCGTAGTTATTAACGTCGGGTCGGAATTGACTATTTTTATCGTATATCTTATATTAAGATATATTAAAATGGTAAGAATATCTTAATTTTATGATTATCTTGGAAGCTGTTTATCCGGGATAATACTTATAAGTTTTAACCTTAAAGTTCTAATAAATGGGATAATTTTCGTATTTTAGGATGTCGTTTTGGATTTAAATGGTGGTAGTAATAATAAATTCTGGCTGGAAAAAAGTTGAATTAACTTTATTTTCTTTCTTTTTTGCCTTATTGTCAGTTTTTTATTTAACCGCTTTAACCTTTTTTTAAGATTAAAAAATCTTTCTTTTCTTGGAGTTTTTTTAGTAAGAAAGCGATATTCGTTTTTAAAATATCCCTTTTTGCTATAGTTAAAATATTCGATATTGGATTTATTTTTTTAGGGCTTTTTCGAAGTAATGCTTGTTTCTTTTTAAGGCTTACCCTTATTTTTTTTGGTTCGGTTATTAAAGCTTTTGTCGTTATTTTATCTATTAGTTCCTTTTTTTTCGAGATACCGGTTAAAGGTACGTCGGTTAGCAATAATTAGTTTGTCGGTATATTTTTTAAAGGATTCCGTTTTAGGTATTATGTATATTTCGTCCTTAACTTAAGGTTTTAAGCTGTTATAGAAGGGATAAAATAATGCGTTTTCGGGTAAATTGGGAATTACGGTTAAACGGTTAAATTTTGTCGTATATTTTGCGGCTAATTTGGTTTAGTAAAAAAGGTGTAATTATTTTACCGCGTATTATTCCTTGTCTGGGTTTCCAAATATAGCTCGTATTTGGTCCTCAAAATATCGGTAATCGTTAAAGATGTAATTGGTAATATTTAAGGATTCCTTAAGGTAATTTTTCAAGTAGTTTTTTATGATGGGTTCGAATTATAAAAGAATTCGTCCAGTAAGCAGCTGGGAGATGGCCATTACTTTTTGATAATTTTTTGTTAGGGAGTTTTGGTAGAACTTAAGGTAAGTTTTGGCTTGGATGAGGAATTTTTCCATATCTGTAATCCCGTTATAAGGCTTTAGGGTAATTGGTTTGTAGCCTTTAATTTCCGGCATTCCATGGTAGCTGGGGGGTGGGATAGTGGTTTCGCGGTACCGATTAGGGCCGAATAGTGGGGGTGCTGGGGTTTTCTTTTATTCCTTGGGTGGGTTGAGTTATCCTTTTTCTGGAGGGTTGGGGTTTTTTTTCTTTATCCTTTTTTAGGGCTTGGATTTTGCGTAATAGTATTTCCATTTTCTCTTTAGGGGAGAGTTCTTTTTCTTTTCCTTTTGGACCTTTGGTTTTTCTTCCTTCTCCGAATCTCCCTGAACCTTAATAATGTCCTTTAAAGCCGGGGTTGGATGCTGGGTTTAAAAGGAAAAGGGATTTCCCTTGCTTCGGGTTATAGGAGGTATGATATAATTAATTAGTTAAAGAATTTTTTCGATAAAAAGTAGACTATTTAATCTGGTTATTAATCCCTTACCGGTTTGTAACGGGAATCGGGTGTATTGTTTGTTTTCTGAACGTCGTTTTGTGATATCGTTTTTATTAAGTTTAGAAAAGCTTATATTTAATTAAGTTTGGAATTATCCGTCGGTTATTAATTAAGGAATTATTAAAATGTAACGAACCTGTTATATATTTACCTAAAGGTATAAGTAATATCCGAAATGGGGTTTTGATTTGTAGGTAACAATAGGGCGAGGGATAATTTATTAGGGGTTTATTCGTTAAAAAGATTTAAAGATTTTTCCTTTTATTAAAAAACGGTGTAATTACCTTTAGTTAAGAGCTTAGATTAATAGCTAAGGAACGGAATTAAGTAGGTGCTATCCATAAGGGAAACTTGGTTCATATATATATCCTTCTTATCTTCTTAAGGTCCTTAAAGCTTTTCTATATGGTCCCCTAGGAGTCTTTGGATGGTCTCTGTCAACGCGACAGAGATTATTTTGTGGGGCCGAGGTTTACCTGTTGGGGTCACCTTCCTAGAGTCTCATTTCTGGTCTGGGAGTCTTTCCTGTTTCGTAACAATATCTAGATAAGTTTGTATTCGTCTACCTCGACGACATTCTCATCTACTCCGAAACTCTGGAGGAGCACAAATAGCATGTGGCTCAAGTACTCAGGACCTTAGATAAGGCGAACATCCGAGTCAACCCAGCCAAAAGCGTGTGGCACACACAGAAGCTAGACTTTCTGGGATATACACTCACCCCCGGCCAAATTCAGATTCAACGCTCTAAGATGGAAGCAGTCAAGGACTGGCCTATTCCTGACAAGGCATGGAACACCATAGCTTGGGATTTCATCACCAGCCTTCCTCCATCTAAAAACCCAGTTACCGGAGTCGAATACGACGGAGTCTGGGTGATCGTTAACAGACTTACCAAATATGGGTACTTCCTACCCTTTAAAGGAACTATAACGGCAGAACAACTGGCCTATGCATTCATTCGGCACTACCTCGACAAACACGGAATACCAGAAAGGATCATTTCTGATCGAGATAAACTTTTTACGTCCAAGTTTGGCACCAACTTTTTCAAACAAATAGGTGCAAGGTTCAAGTTCTCGACAGCCTATCACCTATAAATAGATGGTTAGACGGAACGACTAAATCAGACCCTGGAACAGTACCTTCGAAACTATGTTAACTATTAACAAAACAATTAAGTAAAGCTATTACCATTAGCATAAATGGCTTACAACATATTTACCAACGAAAATATGGGCGTATTTCCCCATATAATTATGTACGGATACGAAGCGATAACTTAACGACCAAAACAGTCGACATACAGGACTTTTATAATTACCACCATAGCTCCCCGAGCAGAAATAATAATGATTAAAATCAAAACGATACAATTCCGCTTACGAACAGAATTACGTTTTTTGCAACAAAAAATGGCCTAGTATTATAACAAGAAAAGAATTAAGGGACCAATTTTAGGGAAAGGAAATAAAATCTACTTATTACATTAAAAGCAAAACGTAACGTTAAACATTTCATAAATTAAAACTAAAAAAACTAACGATAAATTTAATTTTAAAAAACTTGGTCCGTTTAAGATTAATAAAGTCATTTCCAAAACTAATTACCTATTATTATTACTTAAGATAATAAAAATACATCTTATTTTTTACATTTTCTTATTTAAACCAGTACCTAAAAATACCCCGTTAAAGATAACCTTAAAGATCGAAAAAGACGATAATAAGTACGAAGTCGAAAAAATATTAAATTTCAGAATAATTAAAAATAAAATCCAGTACTTAATTAAGTAGGAAAGATACTTATACGAAAACAATACTTGGGAACCACTTAACTACCTAACGAATACGATGGACCTGGTTAAAATGTTCCATCGGCAAAATCCTGACCGACCGTCTCCAGCGCAGCCAAGGTCGCGGGCGATAATGGTCCCCCGCTTAAATCCAACCCCGCGGCGTTTCAGTCGAAGGAAATAAACGCCTCCGTAATAGCATTTATTTCGGAAACAAGCTATACTTATTTAACCTCCATACGACGCTACTTTTCTTTCAACTTTTCCTGTTTTTTTAATTAATCCAATTCATACCCTTTTTTTAAAATAGTTACGACCTTTTTCTTTAAAACTTCCTACTAAAGGCATAAGCGCTTTATTCGCCCAACAAACTTTTTTATCCTCTTTTCGGCAGCCTCCTAATATGCAACCAAAATATCCTTCGCCTTTCGTTACTTTTTCTCCAAACGATCATGTATTTTACCTAACTTCGTTAATAAGTTTATGGTCAGGACGTCGTAAGCTAAACGCTAATAACGGATGCAGCAATCGCAGTTCGAGATATTAGGAACGAAAAAATAAACGGGTTTGCCAAAACGAATATAATTAAAGCAAGGGAAAACCTTAATACCAAACTTTTTAATTGAGTTAGTTCGAACATTACGAAAATCGCGTTAATTTAAACGAAATCTCCTTTTTTCTTTTTAAATACAGCCTATTATGGTAAAAATTAATTAAAACGTTCCAAAAACTTTTTCCAACAAAAAGTAGCCACTTACGGTTTTTATCTTTGGGACAAAAATCTTTAAAAAAAGAGAATAATGTTATAAGAACAAAGGTTTCTGTCTCTAAGGAACTTGCTTGTTAAGCCTGATATGGATCCGTTTCGGGTAAATCACGGACTAGAAGGCTTGGCCTTCTTGGTAATCTAAGTAATTTAAATAATCTGGATTAAATTACATAAATCATATAAATCCACGATACACTTATTAAAAGATAATTGGATATATAACGAACCGGTCTCCTATATAAATAGCACCTATTTAGTTTCGCTCCTTAGCTATTAATTTAAGCTTTTAACTAAAAGCAACTGTATCGTTCTTTAATTGAGAGAAAAGTCTTTAAATCTCTTTAACGAACAAGACCCCAAATGAATCATTCCTCGCCCTATTGTTACCTGCAAATCAAGACCCCATTTCGGATACTGCTCATACTTCCAGGTGGATGTATGACAGGTTCGTTACAGATATATCTACGGTACAATACACCTTTTCAAGGAATGCCCTTATATCGGTCCGAAAAATAGGCCTAATAAATAAACCGAGGACTTTAAGATTAAAAAAAAGGTGGATAAATATATCGCGAACGGTATCCTAGGGTTTAAAAGTTTAATAAAAAAGCTTCAGGAATTAAAAGCACAGGTTTTATAGTTAGCTTTTACGCTTTTCGTTGTAGAAGTTCCTTTATTTATAAACGCCTAAGCTAATAGCGTTATTACCGGATACAGTTTTAGAAGATTTACGTTATTGAATATATGTTTAGATTTTCATATAGGTAACAGGAAGGCTAACTTTATCAACTTATACTCTTTTATAATAAACGGAAGGTTTCTAACCGGAGGAAAGTATTTCGATATTATAGGTAAAGGAACTTAAAGGATAACGTTTACTACTTTAGATAACAGGATTAACGTTTTCTTCTTAAAGAATTACTTATATATCCTTAAGATGCATACTAACCTAGCTTTACATAAACTATTTTAGTAAGCCGGTATTTACTAGAACCATAAGACCGACGTCGTATATTATAAGTTAAGGACGTTAAAAACGCAAATGGCAAAAATTATATAAATCGAATGCCAACCCGTTATATATTACGTTCGGGTAACCTTAAAAAATGACGACGATAATGTTATCCCTTTAACAGTTTTTGCAGTAACCGAAAAACTTAACGCCGTAATCCCAAAAGATAAAAGCAACCTTAAAAACGAAGTTATCTTCGAAAGTAAGGACGAAAACTTTATCCCAAACCTTTTAATCGAAAAATTCCTTCCGTTAAAGCTAAAAAAGCTTTACGGAAACGATTCTCGGTATCCCTTAAAGCCATTAAAAGGGGACGCCACGTTATGGTATCGAAAACTTGCCTACTTAAGCTTTAAAGCTTTTAAGAAGGTGGTGCAAGTAGTTACCGGAGCCAAAGTTCAGCTGCCGTCGAAGATCGACTATTAGGATTACGCTATTAGTAAGGTTCGGAAAAAAGGTTTCGTGAAGATTACAGACTAAGAAACGTAAGCCCTTCGTTACGATATATGCTAACTTTTTCGAATTTAATAACGCCTTTAACGGTCGTACGAAAGCATTAATTATTACCTGTCCTATTATCGGAACAAGGATTAGTTATATTATAAAGCGGAAAAAGTACGCGTTTACCGCCTTAATAAACGTAATAGTTTTCCTTCAAAAATAATAACATATTAAGGTTAAGACGATCGTATTAAATAAAGAAACTTCCTTCGGAAAAAGGTTCCGAAAATAACCTTTTAATATAGGGATTTCGCATAAAACGTCGTTACCATATACCAAGGAGCCCGCAGGCGTTTAAGAACGTGCCGGGGGCGTGATTATTACGAAGGTACGTTGCCTGATAATTAGTAGTAACCTCTCTTTTAATTTATGGCCTGAAGTTGTTAAAGTAGCTATATATATTACTAACCGTATATTTATTAAAGCCTTAAGGTGGAAGATATTTATCCAGGTTTTAAACGAATAGATCGTTAAAAGGGATAAGATACCTATTCCCGAAGAAAGTTTAAAGGTAAACGTTACGAACGTTATATTATTCGGATTAAAGGCTTATATATTTACGGAAATAGTCCGTCGGGGAGCAGACCGCCTGAAGAAGATGGACCTTAGGGCGTATATCGGTTATTTCGTCGGATACGTAGCTAGCAACGTATATCGGGTGTGGATTCTTTTATAACAACGTGTTATTATAATACGGGACGTTACCTTCGACGAGACGAAAAAGTATCGCAGCGATTAATTACAAAAATCGTTAGTTAAAATCGCGGAACTAAACGACCAGATCGACAGCATTCTTATCCTTTTTATAGTAACGACATTCCTAAAAACTTCAAAAGCTATTTTTAGCAGTAACCCTTTGGATATAGGTATTATTAAAAGAGTAGATAATACAAAACTACAAGGTATAATAACGTAGTGTCTGTTTATCGAAAACGAAAAACTTATTTATAATACCATCGTAATAGCTACGGATTATTTTGATTAAAAAGCTAAGGGGGTGGGAACAGACGAATATAGTAATTCGGAAAAAGAATCCTTTAATTCGGCAGTTAGCAATAACTTCGAAAACGACCCCGTTTATTCCTAAGGAAAAACAAGTACCTTAAATCTTAAAAACCCTTTTTAAAGCTTGCTTATACCGAAAGCTACTTTAAACGTTAAAGATATATTTTATTAACAATATTACGTACCGTTATTGGATAAGGCTTAAGTTATATCGATAAGTTCTTTTTAATTATAGTAACGTTATACCGAAATAGATTTTTTAAATCCTTTAATTATTATTAAATTTAAAAATAAAAACGGAAGGAAAAAAAAGCTACCATCGGTTAATATAAACTATAAATTGGAATTCGAAAAACGTAACGTTTATTTAACCGCCTTTAACGTTATTTTTTTAATAACAATTAGGCCGGAACGCCTTTATTATAATAACCTTCTTTTTACGCCCAAAAATTGGCAAGAAATTATGCAGTATAAATACGCCGAAAACTGGAAAATAGCTATGCGAAAAAAATGGAATTAAATATTTCGGATAAAATAGTTAGTTACTGTTATTACATTTTAGGAGGTAATTAACGACGTAGGCTTTAACGGTATCTTTTCTTTAATATAAGTATTTACCTATAAATTTAATAAAAACGGAATACTTTAAAAATTTAAGGTTAAAGTTATTATCCGTAACGATCTTTAGTTTCGTAAAGAACTTAACGCCTATATATCCACGCTTATAAAAAGGTTATTTCGTATGTTAATGGTTATTACAGCCCGATTCGACCTGGAACTTCGTTAGTTAAACGCTATTAACGCGTTCCTATATAGCAAAATCGACGAAGTGGTATACGTACGTTTCTTACAGGGATTCGGACGTCCGGGCTTTTATTTAAAGCTTCGGAAAGTTCTGTACGGCTTAAGGCGATTACCGTTCTTATGGCAAAGGGACTTATTTTTAGGCTTAAAGAACCTAGGTTTAGAACCAATCCCCGATGACCCATACGTTATGATTAATAGCTGGTTAATGTTGTTCTTTTACGTTAACGATATATCCATAATGTACAAAACCAAAGATTCAGTACGCGCAGAGGAATTCCTCGTAAAGCTAACGCAGCGTTTCCATATCGTCGACCTTGGAGAGCTACAGTAGTTCCTAGAAATACGTATCCTGCGCGACCGTAACGCTAGGAAGTTATGGTTAGTATAAAACGATTATTGGGAAAAGTTATATTTACGTTTTAACCTTTCCGAAATTGGGAAACGTTATATTAAGGTCCTTAAAATGGAAGGACCTAAAGGAATACGAGGACGAAGCGTTTGCAACTTTAAAGAAGGATTATCTTAAAAAGGTCGGCAGCTTGTTATATAAAATTATCACTATTCGCCTAGATATAACTGAAGCTGCTTCCCACCTGTCACGTTATAGTAAGAACCTAAGTCCCATTTACCATAACGCCTTCGTTAAGGCCATGCTTTACGGATATCACATACGTTACCTCGCTATATAATATGGTGGGGACGAAAAGCCTAACGTACGATCGTTACTCTATTCGAATAACGTATCCTTCGCGGATAACCCAGACCGTAGGAGCTCCTAGGGATTCGTGATATTACTGTTCGGCGGTCCCATCGTTTAGAAAGCTAACAAGCAGGATACTGTTTACCTCAGCTAGCTCAGGCCTCCCTGGCTCGTTCTCTATTTTCTTCGAAGTCACTTAAGTACCGCTCCACAACGCTAAAAATCAACCAATCAAACCCCAAATCCCCGTAACGAGCCAGCGAGGCCTGAGTTGTAGTTGTGCGAAAGAGGGGTCCGTTTTGTAGATTTGCTTCTTTAGAAAAACGAAATTCCGTAATAACTTAATAACAAGACGTATTTTTTAGTTATATATATATTTATACGAATTCCTATATCATGGCGTATTATTAATATCATACTAATTTTGATCAGGACCCTTTTGCCACTCCTAGATCCTAACGTGTCCATTAATTACAGCCCGAACACGTCGCGTTATCGTCGCCCCTCTCAAAACACGATAAATCCGAATTCTCCCTATTTTACCGCGCGAGCCTAACAAAACAAGATGTACGCAAACGTACGTTAACGTTTTGGTAATAGCGACGGCCAGATATGGGTTTCGAAAGTTTTATCCGTGGCTGGATCCTTTACAACGATACAGGCCGAATTACCAATTCGACCGTTCGGATCAACCGGTTAATTAACGTATTAAAAGAAAAACAAATACGCAATAAGTTATTAACATGCGATAATTAACAGAAGTTTATAATTTTTATTAATCAAAACCCCATTATTAGCAAATATTATAATACGTTATACGGGAAGCTTATAGCTTTTATAAAAAGGCCTGGATTCCGCCGCCCGTTAAAAAATTTATTATTCGATATTAAAATAATCCATATTACCTTGGACGAAGGTTAACGGTTTATAAATACGTTAATTTTTAACTAATTTAAAATTTTAAACCAGGTAATTATATATTTAAGGAAAAAATGGTAATCGTATAATGTAAAGCCGAAGGCGAAACGGTTTCGTAATAATAACGATCCGGACGTTTTTACGCATTTTTTCCTTATGGTTTTAGCTATTATGGTTAAGATCGTTTCCAAAATTAACGGTAATTATTTACCTTATTTATTAGGTAGGTTTTTATTATCTTCGGGATTATTACGAAATAAAATCGATATATTAAAAAAGCTAAATATTTACGAAAGTTATTTTACGTTAAATAAAAACGTAATCCGGTTATTAAAAGTAATAAAAGTAATTACGTTATTTTCTTTATAATAATACCATTTTAATTAAAATAGGTTAAGTTTTATAGCTAGGTGCGATAAGATAATATTATATTTTAATACGATAACTTTAATATTTAAAACTATATTCGTAATATAACGTTTCGATATGGTTCCGTTATACGGAACCTTATTACCGCCTTTATTTGCCGTTATAACCGTATCCTTAAAAAAAGGTTAAAATAATTTATATTCCGTTTTAATTAATATTATAAAATAAAATGGTTTTACGAAACGCTATAATAATATTTAATATTACCAAATACTTTCCGTTAGTTTGTAATTAATACTATCCGGAATTTATTCTTTATTTTTATTAATGCGTTTTATAAACGAAATAAGCAAAAGTTCCTAAGTTTTTTTAAATTAAAACGTTTATTATATAATAAGCGTCGTTTGATTTTATTAAGTATAATTAACTAAAACGAAAATATTATTAAGGGTATTTATGGCGTTTATCGAAAGGTTTTTTAGGAAATATGCGGTTTTAAAGAAAAATAATCTTATCAGTTTTCGAATCGCCTTTATTTTATTTATAAAAATTAAAAGATAATTAATTATATCCGGAAAATATAAGCTAATTAAACCGAAGTAGTTAACTTATATAATAAAATGCGATAGCTTTTTTCCGTTCTTATTTTATTTTATATATAAATAAATTTTTTATTTACACTTATACGTACTTATTAGCTTAATAATATTAACGGGGCGTATATAACGTAAATAACCTTAAAAGCGGATCGTTAGTTTTTAAATAGGATAACGTAATTATATTAAAAATTGCCGAAGTTCCATTTATTCGAACTTTTTATCCTTTATATATATAATATTTGTATATTTACGTTATTTTTGTAAAAGTTGCGCGATTAATACGAATTATTCGTAAAAAAAAACATTTGGCGTATACGGAATTATTAAGAATAAATCGATCGAAAATCTTTTTTCGAAAGTTTAGTTTATTAAATTTATTAAATACATATATTCCCGGTTAACCGTCGTTAAATTCGAGATTATCGCGTATAATATAGTTTCGAGGTATTTTGGTCGCGTTAGGTGGATAAGGAAAGTATTACGAAGTTTTAATTAGGACGCGTTAATAAATAGGGGTTTATTTAACGAAACTTTTTTATCGTTATTTGTTGATAATACGTTATTTGGTAACATAAATAATTTAGCGGATAGTTCGTAAGTATTTTATCTTTTAATTCGGGAATATAATTAACGTATATTACTTTTTAAACGACGTGGTTTTAATTAGGACGTTCCGGAGGAAGTCCTTTTATCGGCTAATTATGGGGCCGGTTATATTTTTAATACGGATAATATTTCATAAGGTAACGACTTTTTCGACCCGACTATTAATAATAACCGACCGTTAAACGATATAGTTCCTGTCGATAAAAAATTCCGAAGTTATTACCGTTTTTTTTAAAAAACCCAGGTTTATTTATGCCTTTCGCATGCCATACGTTATGGTAACGTTAATTATATTAAACGGTTAATACCGATATTATCGGTTTTCTTTTATAAGGCCGGTTAAAGTAATTACGGTAAAAAAATATTTTATTTTAATTAGATATTACGTTTTGTAATATCAGATTACGTACTTAAGGATTTAATTTTAACATTAAATCTGGCTTTTATAAAATCCAGGGAAAAAATATGAAAAGTATTTAATCGAAAGGGCGAATATTATAACTTATGGCTTGTTAGCGAACTCCGCTAATCGAAAAACAGTACATATAACGTTAATATTATCTTTTTCCGAAATTCGTTTTTGGTTAAATATTATATTTCCTTTTAATGCGAATTTTATGCGCGTTATGTTTTTTTACGGGATAGGCGCCATATTATTCGAAATTCCCGTACGGAAATCTTCGAACGTTTACATTTTTTATTTCGTAATTTTTAACTTATTAAAAAATATCCATTTCGGGTTAAAACAAATGGCTAAAAATCCGAAGATATTTTAATTACGGGCCGGAAAATTATGGAAGTTAAGCTTATCGATTTTAACGATACCGTATTTATTATTAATAACGAAAATAAACTTAATTAGTTAAATATAATAAAAAACAAAAATTAACTTATAAATAACTTTAACGTAATTACCCGCGTAACTTTAATATTAAGTTTGCTAAAAATAATTTAGTTTCGGATAACCGTAATATTTTACATACGGAAAAAAAATTATAATTTTATAATATAGATTATAAATAACTTAATAAATAATTTTAATTAAAATTATCCGTCGTTTTTTACGTCGTCGTCGGATAAATAAAATAACGATTTATTAAACGAAAACGAACCGTTAATATAATTCTTTACTTTCTTATTATTTTTATATTTTGTTATAATTTATATAAAAATTTAATATTAATATTAATATAATTTATTATTCCGTATAATTTTAATTAAAACCTTTTAATTCGGAAATTTTATTTATAATAATATTATATAACTTTTTCGTATTAAAATAAATTAACGTATTAATAATATCGTATTACTTATAATTAAATATATTGCATAATTTTGTATTAGCCCATATATTTTGTGTATAATTAACTTATTAATTAGTATTTTTACGTATCTTTTATAATTTTTACCTTTATCCTTACCTTTTTTCGAACGTTATTATAATTTATATATTAATAACCTTATTTATATTAGTAAGATTTAAGATTATTTTCGTCTTAAGTGTTATATCCGAATTTAAGTTTCCTTAGAAATTTTTATTCGGGTTATATAATAATGCCTTATATTTTAGGACCGCATATAAATATTTCTTACCGCGTTTTTATACGTAATTCGCATATTTGTTACTCGCATAACCCCGTAAATTATAATATCCATAAAACGGCCATATAATAGGTACCTTTTGGTTAATCGGTTTAGTTTATAAAGTTATAAATCTTTTTTTATATCGCTTATAAAATATTTAATATATATATCCTTTCCGTTAAATTATAAAAGCCGTAATTAATCGATTATCCTTAATTAAACTTATAATTTAATAACTTATAAAACCTATATAATCCGCCATAACGTAAATCCTATTTTATCGGGCGTTATTTTTTAAAATATCCCGAACGGTAATATTAATATTTAGCGTTTATATAAGTATTAAACCTTGCGAAAATAAGAAATTCTATTTATGATATAAGTTTTTCGTAATATTATTAAATTTAAAGATTATTATTAATCGTAAAATTTACTTAATTAATATATAATCGACTTAACGCTAAAACGTAAAATATTTATAATCTTCCAATTTTTCTTTATATTTATATAACCTTATAATATAAACCTGGTATTTAAAATCGGCTACGTATAATATGCACTTTTTATAAGGTACGTCCTAAATTTTAAGACGGTTAAATATTATCTAGTTAATACGAAGTTATTTTAATTAGGACGAGGTTTTAAGTTATATTATATTATGGGTTATTTTAATAATAGTTTTGGTTATTTATTAATTTAAAATCTTATTATCCGTTTTTAAGGTTATTCTTTAATAACATTATTAACGAATTTAATATGCTTAATGGAAAATTTAAAATTTGCCGGGTATATTTAAGGTATATTATCGTTAAGATTTTTAAAAAAGGCTTTTAATATATTACTAAAATATTTTATATTTTATAATATTATGAAAAATATAAAGGTATATCTTATAATAAATATTTTAAGTATTAAATAATATAAATACGTTAATTTTATTTATTATAATAAAAGAAAATATGGAAAAGTATACGGAATAAAAATAAGTTATAAAAAAGTAAGTAATATTAATTATGTATTAAGTAATTATAATAATTATATTCGGTATATATTTAAGTAAAGGAATTTTATAAATTACTTTAAATAATTCGTAATAAAAGAAATATTTCGTATAATTTATATACGTTTATTAATTCCTTTTTTATACGTTATTATTTCGTTATAAAAAAAATAACGTTAACTTTTAAATTAATATTTAATAACCTATATAAACTAAATTATTTATATATTTATAATTACATAATCTTAAATTTCGTATACATATTAATCCTAATTATATATATTACTTTTAAATTCTTTTATAACTTATAAATTATCCATAAACTTCGTTTATATATCATAAAACGTTATATATTTTTTTTTAATATTAATATTCCCTTTCGGATATTATTTAATATATAACCTTTATCCGTTTATTACATTTTATACCTTAAAGTACCATTTCCCGTCTTAATTAATTAAAAGTATTACCGGTAAACTTATTATATCCCTAAATTTACTATTTATAAATACTTTTACGATAATACCTAATATTATATAATTATTATAATAAAATTACCGTTATTTAATAAAACGGAATATAATAATTATATTTTAACGTAATATAACGACTTAACAAAAAACTGGAATATATATAATAATATAAATACTACCAGATTAACGTTTAGTACGAATTATATTAATTACGGCGCCATTTTCCTTACCTCCTTTATAATTATATATATTATCTTTTTAAATTTTACGTTAATTAATAAATTATCTTATTATACTTTTAAATAAGTATTCGATAAAGTTATAATACCTTAAGGCTTTAATAAAATAAAGTTTATTAATATATACATAAAAACGTAATTTATTTACCGTTATATAATCCTTAACGCATATTTTATTTATAATAATATCGGAATCGTATTTAAATAAATATTTAAAAGTTTTAATTATATATATATAACTTATAAAATATTAATAAAAAACGTATTTATATATATTAATAATATCCAGAACTAATTTTTATTACCGGAAAACGAAATTATAAAATAATATATAGCATTATTCGTTTTTTTCGGTATATTAAAACATAACCGTAAAATTAACGAATTAAAAATTACAAATTATTAAATAGTAATTTTTTAAAATCGTAAACCAAGCATTTTTCATATTATAAATTCAATTATCGTATTTTATCTAAAAAAACGTATAACTTAAGCCATTAATCGTTTCCGGAAATTTATAAATAATAATAATTTATATAATATAAATAATATTAAAAATATAATTATCCTATAATCCCGATCAAAATTACAAAACCGTAAAACTTTTTACGGTATATATTATATAAACATTATTTTTATAATATTAAACCAAAAAAATCCGCCTTTATTTATAAACTTATAACAAATAAATTACCATATACAAAAATTGGCTTTATAAATATCGTAGCATATTCGGTATTAAGGCTAAAACCTTTAATAATTATTTATTATATCGGATTTTTCGTTTACCCATATAAAATTCCGACACAAAAAAATTCCGAAATTTACCCGCTATCTTAATTACGCCAAAAAAAAATAGCTTAATACTAAATAACCGAAACCCTATACCTTTATAAATCTTACACCTTAAAAAAAAAGTCTTAAAAACCGCAACCGGAAATACCGGTAAACCTTAACTTAAAGTACTTATTAAGGTACCCATCAATAAATAATTTATATAAGGTTTCGGCGAAATTACCCATCCCGATAAACTTACTATTACCAAAATCCCTATTAAAACCGCAACGAAATACATAACGGAAACCCGGAAGTACTAATTAGGACCCTAAACCAACTACCATAAAAATACCGCAACCACCAAAATCCCCAGCCAAAAGAATTTAACGTACGCAGCAGGCCTTAAAAAAAAGTAACAAAAGGCCGGCTCCAAAGGACATTATTTACGGTAACGGGAAAACAAAATCACAAAACATAAAAGCTCCGGATCTATTATAAAACCGGGATTTTAAATATCTCGAACTAATACCTAAAAAAAAGCGGACGTCGGAACAATTATACTTATAACAAAAAAATAAGCTCCTTAATATTGGCCAAAAATTATCCATATTATCTATTTACCCGTATAGTCGATCCCTTACGCTAACTAATTAACCCGAGCTAAAATACCTTAAAGGTTAAAAAAGATAAAAATATTTTAAAAGCTAATACGATAAGCTCGAAAAAAAGAACCGGAAAGCAAAATTTAAAAGATATTAACTCGGTATTATAAATTAAAGGATATAAATTAAAAAATATAATTTGCTAATAATTATGATAAATTATAATTTATAACGCATTATATTAAAATTTGTTAATATCCCCAGTTTATAAAACTTATTACATATCCGTAATAATATATAATTAATCGGAATTAAAAAAAATTAATATCCATAAATTACTTAACGAATTTAAAATTAATAAAACGAATATAATAAATAAAAAATATATTAATAATATTATTTACATTATTTAATTACTTTTTTATATAAGTAAGTTATTTTAGCATAAAAGTAATATAATTTCGAACTTTAAGGTAACGTTTATATCCCGTAAGGACGTAAGTAAGCTGGCGAAATATACCTATAATATCCCTTACTTTAACGAACTCGAAAATATACCGTTAAAAGCCGCAAAAAGTTAAAATATCCGCCTCGACCTTCAGTATATTACGACGCTTATCCCGTAAGGACGTAAGTAAACTGGCGAAATATACCTATAACATCTTTTACTTTAGCGAACTTAAAGATATACCGTCAAAAGCCGCGAAAAGTTAAAACGTCCGCCTTAACTTTTAATATGCCCTACTTATCAACGACCGTAACCCCGTTTCGAAACCGAACGCGTTATTCGTTATCCGTCCCGATTAAAACCGGCCGGGTTTCGTTTCTTAATTTTCTGTTTAATATCGCGATTATTACTATTATCGGACAAGGACCATTTACTCTTAGCGCGCAATTTTATAACCTCGATAAAGATTGTTACGTCGGCTTTATTTTCCGATACATTATTTATAACGTCCGGCTGCGTATTATCGCCTTTTGGTGATACCGGCGACTCCGGTAACGATATAAGAACAAACGAATTATGCGAATATGGATACGGTAACGAAAACGGCTTCGGTAAATCGGAAATATTAAGGAAATATAGGCCTTAGGCCGACGTTATAAATAATAAGGATAAAGGCGGTTCTTAATTAAGACGATCTAAAATATTGCGAACTACGCGTACGGATACGGGCATTACGATAGCCGGGTTCGCAACCCCAAGTTACGAAAACGTATAAACCGCATACCGGGTTGGTATTTAAATAGCTGGAATTATAGTTAAGTCCTTAACGACCAGTTCAAACCAAACGGTTATATAAGGCGTGCCCTAATCAGGACCGCACGCAGTTTACGGCGGCTTCGCGATTTTTTCCGACGTTTATCGAGCTTGTAACGTAATAACAGTACGTACCTTATATGGATCGGTTTAAGGTATGGGGATATGGCGCCGTTACTTTAGATTAAGCAAATTCCGCCGTTTACGGAAAGTTTCCCATATTTTCTATAAAATAAAAAGAACGGTTTTTTCGTAAATTAAATAAAGCGTAAAAAAAAGGCGATTTTTTAAAACGTCCTAATATTGCCATTTATCGAACCCGGGAACCGTTTTAACTAAATTAACTATATTCGGGACTAAATAAAAACCTTTAATTTCGTTTAGCCTAATCGGAAACGTATTAAGTAAGGACCGTTTAAGTTTAATAGAAATAAACGTTTACTTTATTCCTTTGCCGCTAAGTAAAAACGATTACGCAAAAAACAACTTGTTTATTTATTATTTATACCAAAATTCAATTATTTTTTAAGCGATTCTTTTTAACGAACCGGCTTTTAGTTATTTCCATACAGATTCTTTCGGATTCGAAAGTTTGGGTATACGGATAAAATCAGGCATGCATAAATTATAATACGGTTTAACCGGAATAAGGTTATTACGGTCCTTTTTTAATATAATAACTTCGTTTTTTTTAAATATATTAAAATCGCCTTCCGTATATATTCGCCGTTAAATAACGCATATTATTAAGGCTTTATCTTCGTCCTGTTCCGTAAATCGAAATTACTCCATTTCGGAAATATACGAACAATACCAGGATTATCTTAATCAACCGAAAAATAAAACTAAAATTCGACAATTATCTCGTCCTAATCAAGATCGTTCGCGATAAATTGCGTATCGTCTTTTTTATTATTAAAGCCGGCTACGTCAATTTCTATTAGGATATCTGTATTTTTATGGGTAATACTTTCCTTAATTTACCGGACCTAGTTTTTTTTCACTATTTTAATCTTTTCTGCAATAAACGGCTTAATTTTATACCTATCAAACGCTTAATAAGCTGCAAACAGGATAACTTATTCATAGCGAGCCATGTTAAATTGCTTATAACTATAAACCGCTTAACTAAATCGTTATTACAAATCCTTTATCGAAAAGGTTTTCGGTATTTCCCATTATACTACCCGATTAATATCCGGAATATCCATACTTAATTTAAAAGCGACAGTAGATATTACGATACGAATAAAACCATCAAGCTGCTTTAATTTATCGTATACGCAAGCTTAATCCCTATAAGGCATTTCGGAGCTATAAAACTTAATAACCTTTTTTGCAACCCTTAATAAATACCCCTGGCTTATTATAATCCTGATTAAATAATTACGAATATCCATAATTTTCGCTCTATTATTAATATAAATAATAATTTTAATAATAACACGTAAATTATTAAGTTAAATTTAAGAGATATTACTTAATAACTTAAGTATATTAACCAGCAAGAAATCCAAATACGCCTAATTCGAACGTTAACCTTTAAATATAAAAAAAACAACAATATTAATTTCGGGGCGATCGATACTAAAACGCCGGACCTTTATCTTGTAACCATATCCAGTTAAACTTCCAGCTTAATTAAAGCCCCCATATTTGGCAATTTTCTTTTTTATAATGTTATTAATAATTATTATATACGCAAATTGATATACGTAAACAAGAAAAATAAAACGCAGGTTACGGATATTAATATATATAAGCCAGAAGTCTTTTTATTTCGATAATAAATATGCTTTATTAATAACTACCAAACCATATCGTCGTTCGAAGATAAGATTTAATATAGCAATCTGGAACTAATCGTTCGATAACTATTTAGGACCAAAAATAATATAACTATGCTATCCGGCAGCTATACGCTCGAACATTTTTGGATCGAGCTTTTTCGTCTCCGCGGATATCAAGACAAAAGCAAAATATAATACTGCTAATATAAAAACTCGTTATTTTTCGGCCAACTTAACCAAAAGTACGACTTGGATAGTAATTAAGTCAATTATTAAAAAAAAAGGCTTAAATAATTAGGGACTTTCCAAAGCTTATCTTAATAACAAAAAGGATATTAAGCTTTCCGAACATTAGATTATGTACCGTATTTACTTATTTTTTCCGTAAAATACGGCCTTACCCATTAAACATAGCACTTAATACAAAACGAACAAACCGACGGCGCAAAATCTTTATATAATTATCGGTTATATATATAACGTTAGCGTATGGATTAATTACGTCTACATCGGCAAGAAACCGGTAAAGCTATCGGATAAGGATAAACGCGTCGCTTTGGAATGTTAGGTCCTCGAAGATCTGGGGTATATACCTTAAACCCTTTAATATATTACCTATATTTAGCTGATCAGGACGAAAATATGTTTCGGGGCTTATCATAGGTAATTTTAAACCCTATATATTATTATTTTAGTTCATAAAGTTATATTATTATCGTACTGGCGAAGGGGGGGTAGAAGGTTAAAACATATTTAAAACGGAATTTTTAATCATTGTTTCGGGTACGTTTTATTAATCGCGACCTAATTAGGACTAAATGTATATAAAAAGATATAGATTTCAATTCTGTATTAACTTTTCGTAATTACAAAATAGGTGGCGTTAAATTAAAGTTATCTTTAAAGAATTCGAATTAAAGATTTTTGAAAATTTATATAGGACTGCCCAAAACGGAGCAAAAAAATCACAACTTGCTATCAGGCCCTATTTTTGAGGTTTTGGTGTTTTTGTGGAGGATTTTCTTAAAAGGGTTTAGTTAATACATTGGACCCCTGCAGCTACTTCTTGACAGAAAGCTCTAGCCACGGCTGCGCCGCAGGCGCAGCCACAACCTCAAAAATAGAGCCTGATCTCGATGAGGTAAGATACTGTTACCACTTTAAATACGGAAGTAAAGTTATTAACCCTTTTTTAAATTATTAAGAAAGCCATTTTTATATAAAAGCTTTTTAAGGCTATAAGCTTAAAACTGGATAAAAGCTTAATTATTCAGGTAGATAATAAGCAAACGATACGACTCGTTACTAAAAAAGCTATACGCTTAATTACGAAATTAAAGCACGTTAATATTTATAACCACTAACTTCGCGAAGCTTTTACCACGAAAAAAATCAATATCGAATAAACGCTTATTATAACAATAGTTACGGATGGCTTTATAAAACCACTTAAACCTTAAAAGCACCAGGAATTCGTACGGTTACTAAACCTTTAGGACGTCGCTTTAAAAATCGAAAAAGCTTGATAAAGCTTCGATATAGCAGCGTTATTGCCTTACAATAAAAACCGTTGCTCCCATTTTCCTTTATTATTTCCTTTTATCGGTTTTTTTTTACACCAAACCTTAAACCACCTTATATATCGGATTAATAACTTAACTTTCTAATAAAACTTTTATCGTTTAATGGTATAATATCAAGTTTTAATACCTAAAGAAATGGGTTCGAATCCTATTAGAAGTTCGTGTATTTGTAAATCTTGACCGTTAGGATTTACAAATAAAACACCGATTTTTGATTTTTTGTTTATCCTTTAAACCATTACAGTATTTCCTTCTTAGGTAATCTTCAAACTCGCGAAAGCTTTAGCTGTTAGTTCCTAACAGCTGGGGGAGTGTGTCAGATTTAGGTAAAGGTTTAGATTCGTTAGCTAAGCCGTGGCTTACCTAGCTTTGCTACTAGTAAAGGAGGCTGCTGGATGTCTCCGGTATCGCTTCTCTCAGTTGCGACTGTTTTATGTGTACTTAAGGAGGTTCTGCTACCCTCCCTTTCCAGACAGGACCTCTTAGAAGGTCAACCAGATAATTCCTTCTTCTTCAGCCAAATATATGCTTCAGTGTGTGATGTCAGGGTCTCATACCAGGAAGAAGTCCCGATTTAACGGCTTCATCATAGACTCTGCCAACGTTTTCTGTCATGGCTGCCTTGAAATTATCTCGGCCTCTTCATATCCCTATCAACAAATTCAGAAGCGTGAATTGATGAACCCCCCTTATGGTGATATCACTGGTTGGTACGTAAAGTCCATCCAAATGTGGCAGTCGAGTCGAGCCAACTATTCTGTATTCTGGACTGATGGGCTAAGCCATGAAATATTCACTTACGTGAGGTATTTACTGACGTAAGAATTTCTTACTCATATGGCAGTGCTCTGTCCTTGCACAACGTACAGTTTTGTGAGAACCACACGGCTGGGGTCTTGCGCCACAGTGCAACCTACGAATCAAGAAGGGCGCATTTACATAATACCCTGGTAAAGCAAAGTCTTAGCAAGCATTGTCTACCTAATTCTATGCCCATTCCTAGTAGTATCGAATTATCATTCATGGAAACAGAATATCTAGATACTCCGTCCCTTCTATTTGAAGGTGCAGAACATCTTTGATAAGCCCGATATTGCATTCCAGAGAATACACATTTGCTGGTTCCGGCCAGAAGTTTAAAGACCACACAAAGGGGAACTTCTGCGAACATAGCGCTTAACGAACAATGCGCATCTCCGAGCATGTCTTTTACGATCATAGAACTCTATGCGTACCATAACACCGATTCCTCGAAGGTTGAAAAGAATGGGCGTAAGCATCCTAAGCTAAGCCTGCCCTGATACAAGGTTAAGCTCCGCTAAGTACATATCCCTGGCTTCCCTAATAACATGTGTCGCAGACTCTATGGACCTTAGGACGTCATCCTTTGTCAGATCTAACTGATCTCTTAAGGCAATATTGTTTCATGCGACTCAGAATCGAGATCATTGTTCACTGCTTGTTGCCCTTTTGCTTGTGGCTTGTGATCTCCTGGGAGGACGGAAGTGTGCGCAATATTGACATCAGCCGGGCGTCTGATGCCCTCCAGTTCCGCTTCGATTACTAGCTTCTTGTCCATCCTACTGCTATTCTTCTGATACCTGAGCGTCCGCCATTTACATAAGCGCTACGAGCGGTCTGAATCCATCAGCACCGATATCCACATATGAAGCTGTGACTGCCGGCGCTTGAAAAAGGGCCTTAAGGCTGGTTAGGCAGATAACCATGCCTGTGGTGCTCGACTCGACTGCAGCGCAGTTACATCTTCTCGCCGAACAGCCAGGTCGATGTCTCCACCGGCATCCTTACTTAATATCCCGCAGCAAGCTGCTCCCGAGCGAATGTAATTTCCTGTGCGATCTGGAGGCTGGGTCAAAACGATCATGTAGATCCCCAACGCATATTGATGTGTCTTTGTAGGCATAAGTCGCCTTCCAGGGCTGCAAACATCCAATCTAGTGTCATGATAGATCTCAGGAAGTTGGAGCAGGTTATCGTTACTACAGGCAACTAAACTCTCGGAATTGGGCCCGGAAATAGATGCAGTGATGTCTAATAATGCCGAAAATATGAGGAGGCCTACACTCTGACGGGACACTACTAGATCTCATATGACCAGCCAGCCAGCGTTCGGTTTGGGAACTATGAACTGTGGATACAGGACTGTGCGTTGTCTAGGTACCCCTATTCTAGCAGAGGACTAAACTGTATACGCCGTAATACTTAGCTACAGAAACCGAACAACTAGTCACTGACTGTATAATATTTTTACAATCATCGTCACGTTGTTATCTTATGTTTAGTTCCATCAGAACAAGTTGTCCTGGGTACCTAATCTAGGTCAGCGCAGCATATTTGATCAACTTACACTCAAGATTCACCGGGTGCCTGAAGGTTATTGAGACTTAGATTTGGTTGATCCCCAGAATTAACAAGTGTAATGGCATGACTAGTTAGTACATGGCCTGAGGTGTATTAACGATGAAAGACGAGTAACGGTACCGAGAATAGTCCTACCAACCAAAGGAACCATAATTTCCCCCAAGAAAGATCATCACCCTTGCGACTCTTATCCAAAAACAAATTCGTAACGAGTATAGTTGCTGTGAGCCAAAGGGCCCCCCCCTCACTGCAGCCCGCTTTCCAAAACCAACATGCTATGCTGCTAGAACACCCAACCCCGATGGCAGCCAGCACACGAGCATTCATATCACCAATGGTTAAAGGAATCGTCCTCCGACCTGCAGCTTTGTCCCCTTCGGCATCCCTAAAATCTTGAATGTGGGTGGTAGCCGTCATGGCGGCGGCAATGATAAATATCCAAGCAGCCGATTTTCCCTGCCTGGAAAATGTCGAATGGCCGGTAGTAACCTCCAGGGGCCCAACCAGGAAACACGTAAGGCCTACTCCATTAAGGAAGCTTTTGAGGAAAGGATTCCCGCTTCCACCGCATTCGTTGTACCATAGACTAAAGGCCGTTTCAAATAGGCATGGCACTAGTCCTCCGAATCTGATAGCAATAGTCCATGTAATCGGATACATACAATAGGTGACGAATGTAGCTTGTTCTGAGGTAAGCCGTCCCGACGGCAAAGGCCGCCAGGGCTTGTTCAAGGCATCCTCTGCCATACCCTGCCGCTGATTATGGAGGTTGAAAAGAAACAGATTGCTCCACGACCAGAGCACGATCGATGGAACAGCTGCGAGGATTTGCACGGAGGAAAGCGCAGATCCCATGGAAAGAATCGGAGCAACGTAAGCGTGTACAGCGGCGAACAAGACCCCTACGGTAGTGGTGTTCTTGATGTCGTCGCCGATAAAGAGCCATGCCGTGTGGACGTGGTAGGAGAGTGAGCTGAGATAGGCAAGCAAGACTCGCTGAAACAGAATGAGAGATTTAAAGGTATGCCTAGGCCCGGCGAGGGCCGTCTTGGTAAGGGCCATGACGGAGGCTAGGGAATAATGGTTATTGGAGCAAGTAGTAGGGGGTGCGAGATTCCGAGTAGGAGGCTGGTGGCATTAGATTAACTTTATACCCATGAGAGAAGATCAGCGAACTGCCTCACGGGCTCGCCACTCATAACCATTCTCTATCGCATCGGTGCCTCGGTCTAGCCTCAATCTATGCCTCAGGCCAACCGACCGATAACCCCGTAAGGCACTTTTCTTTACGGCTTATGGGGTTTTCTGTCGGATCTGAATGATGCTGAAAAATGCAAGGGCCCACAGCATAGCGGGGCCCTATTAAATTTTATACAGCTGAAAGCATTTAAAGCTGAAAAAGGGCAGTATTGCCGACGTGCGTATATCTCCTCTATGTGAACCTTTTATGCTGGCCAATCGGGACCTTTATTCTGGTTACTCGGAATTGAACGCCTTACTAGCAGTTCTAATCTGGCTCAAGGGCTGGGAGAATAGCGGGTTAATATATGGTAGCATCTGGCGCCACGAAGCGTGGTAGCCAGTGCTACTATACGGACTAAAGCTCATAACTGTCGGATCTGAACAATGCAGAAAAATGTGAGGCCTCTAGGTTATCCACAACACGAAGATGTATCCGGCTGACGTATCACAGCTGACTCAAAATTCAGCTGCCGAAAGAAGAACTCCGACTAAGACGGCCCACTTTGACTGTCACCCTACGTCCTCGGCGAGAAAATCTAGGCGGCAGTTTTAAGCCGCGTTCTCTTAACCTAAGAGAATGCTGTCATGGTACCACGCTCAATGGGACCAGTTTATAGGGGATATTTGCTAGACCTGTCAAAAGGAAAGAATGCAGGGAGCGCCATAAGGGATACTCTGTGCAGTACTCTTTCTCTGTGCACTCTTATATAGAGGTCGGGTTGACCTAACGGGCCCTGATCCCGTATTCCCTAATTGACAGCGACTCTCCGCGCAACATATGGTCGTTACGTCGGCGGATCCGGAAGTTATATCGTGGCGCTCGGAAATCACCCGGTTTGGCTAGACGTCCGAAAGGGGTTGTGGCATACATGCATCTCAAGAAAACACCGCCATGATCAGCTAGCCCCAACCCGCTCTGGCCCACATGGCGCTCCTTGTCCTCAACTGATATCTCCTGTGGAGCGATGATACTATATTGCCGTTATTACTAGTTTTGGCCAGTATATGAGGTTTAAATTTTTTGGGGGGATTACATGTAGAGCCATAGAACTTATGATAGATCATGGTGTTGAGTAAGCAAGTCGTAATTTGTTTATATGCCCAATCTTTTTATTACAGTGCTTGAACGTACTAGGAGATTGTCCGTTTGAAGCCAGAAAATCATTTGCCATACGAGGATATCGTCGGTCAAGTTGCTACTATATTTTCTACTGCAGCTGTTCCCTCGGCCTCCGCAAGCAGAGCTACCTATTCCTGGATCATATCTTCATCGGTGTTGTCGATAGGGCTTCAATGGAAACAACTCACACATTCTATTTTTTTCGCAGAATAGGGGCAACTTGCTTAGTCATCAAGCCCCCAAGGACTATGGACACGCCGCAATAACGTTGTTCCGGGGCCCCCACACTATATACTGCTTTTTGGCGAACCATTGCGTCAGTGCCATTTCTTCTAATCACAGCCTGGCCCTTCCACACCATGGACATTGAGAAGCTGGTAATATATCAATAACCATTTTCGTTGACTCGGGAATGATTAAATGTAACCATGGGGAAATCTTGATACTAGGTCATTTTCACACCGTTGACATCCTCGACCAAATATGGCGTGGCACGATGGCAACGTTCTCACCCTCCACGCTTAACTACGATACCGTCAGATCGTGGCAGATATTCTCATTTCTGATTGACCTTGCCCCGGTGTAAGCGAGATGGCTTCTAGAATTGTCACGTGCCTAGGTGGAACCTTCTAGAAAGGGGCTATATAGGGGCATACAGGGGGTGATTCAGGGGTGTTAGGTGTATGTATAGGGCCCTTTGCCTCCCACATATTGGAAAAGGAGCAGGAATTACTGGTATAATATACTGCTACCTACTTGCGAGACTGCTATTTTTTCCGGCCTTTCACGCTGTTGCGCCGCTTTCTCTGACGGGGGTCCTGTCACCCTATGAGCGCCCATACACCAGCATACCTGTCGGCCGGTCCTATATGGGCTCATACCAGTATCTAGACCGAGAACTTCCTCTCATAGGCCGACTTTATTCAGTCTTGTTGGTCAGCTTGGTCTAGGACTGGTAGCCCCCTTTTTTAGTTTCTGTGATTCACGTTCGTTCCCACAACACCAGATCTTGTCCGAGCATCTGTCGGGGATCGCACTGTACGGCATGAGAACAGCCTAATCCTGCTTATAGTGGCTTTGCGAAAGCTATGGCTGGGGTCAACACCGGTACGTAATCCGAGGGGCATTGTCCGACGCGAGGGCTTCCTGCGGCGGTATCAAACTGAAGACACATAGTCGGCTATTAGACGGCACAATTAAAAGAACAGGTTCGCTTGGAATGGTTTGAAGGGAACTATCATCGACGTTGGTGGTGGGAGTGGTCATGTATCGATGGCACTAGCCCAGGTGAGTCCCGATGGAGCGGACGTTATTGATGGTAGTACTTACAGTCCCAACATGCAGGCCTTTCCAAGTCTCTCCTTCATCTTGCAAGACGTTTCGCTCGACATGCTTGGCGAGGGAAAGAAGATACCTGGCGACTTGGGGCCAGCTGCTGATCGGGTGTCGTTTTCTCAGCATGATTTTCTGCTAAAATAGAGAGAATAATAAGCGCGTATTCGGGTCAGACTAGCTGTCTATCTTGTCCCAGGGAGCCCTATATATACACAACATTGACAGGAGACATGTCGCCGTACTTGTTAGCAAGACCTTGACCCTCATCTCAGCATTTTCCAAGCCCCAGCCAGAACACGACGCCGCCGCGTTCTTTATACGCCAGTATACTCAATAAATGGTTCAATTCAGACGTCGTGTCAAACAGCCTGAGACCACGCAAATTGAGTATCCTCGTTGCAGCTTCATTCGTATATTGATTCTGATGATGATAACAGCTAACTGTCTCTCGTCAGGGC
>QJNU01000308.1:0-30488 GCA_004154915.1 Monosporascus ibericus
CGGAAAGCAGAAACCAGCAAGTGGTTTTCTCTTCGTCGGCGACGATTGGGTTACAAGAAATGGAAAAAGCCTTATTTGGCTTCCTGCCGACTATCGGGCAATATGTGTGGCAGTTCATGGTCATACACTCGCCCTAGGACATGCCTCTGGCCAAGTATCGTTCTTTCGGTTTGCTTTTACCGAGTGATGGAGATGTGTTAACGTCGTAATGTTACATATATATTTTTGATATTTCTGCTTCAGTGAAGAGCTTCGGAGATATGACTGCTTCATATTATTTACTTTTCGCCACTAATGTGATTCCGATCGATACCACTTGCCACTTTCCAAGATTAGCAATGGAACATCCATCATTCAGATATGTCGCAGTTGTAGCAACGCAGAATGTATCCAGCTGGGAGATAAGGCGCAGATTTGTATGGGCCGCGACGAAGCGAAATAATGCAAGAAATCGGCTATAGCTCGGTGATACGGCAGTTGCAAGGAGCTGGATGGACGTCAGACTTTTAGGTCCTGTAGCATATCTCTTAAGACAGCGTCTCCGACGTTGTCTCCTCTCTTAGAAATCAAGCCGAAGGGCTACTGCGACTTTCATTTAGCGCTTGCCTTTTAGCAAAGTTTGTAAATATATTCCATATTTTCTAATATCTTTGCAAAAGAGGGTCCTAGGGGAGCGGGTTGATTTATATTTAAAAACTCCATTTACCAGAACGTTCTAGCATCTTCGAGAATACCGCGCCGTTGGATGGTACGTCCAAGATGATTGGACCCTGTTTGCCGGAACCCGTAATTAGTTGGAAAGAATCAGCAAAATATTCTGGGTTTTCAGCTTTTAATTACTGCTGCCCCGCTTCCCGGACAACGTTAAGCTTAACTGAACGTACCGTGTAAGCGCTAAAAAATTTTGAAATGTCCGTACGTTAAGACCTTTCTAGAGCTGACAGGGAGGAAGTCGATTTCGTTACCTATTGTAGCACAAGTTGTAGCTTTCCATGAGAGTAACGATGAAGTAGTCTCTAAGTGAAAGCAAAACGATACTATACGGTGCCAATCAACAAAGCAAGCTTCAAATAAGTGGGTTAATGACGGTCTCCAAACTAGATTTTCTTCAATGCGCCTTGTAATTCGCAGTAGCCCTTTCAGAATATTTGCGTTATCGATCGGAAAAATCGAATTGGAAATGATTAATCTCCTTCGAAGTCCCGCCCTAATTACGTCCCCATTAAGTCGCTGCACCTAAACTTACGGCACGGCCCGAACCATCCTTAATCCCAGCAGAATACGACGCCGGAAGCACGTAAGTTTTCCGACGGAAGCGGAGGTCATAGCTCCGCATGGGTGCCTCATGGAAACAAGCTCGATAACGGCCCTAGTACATCTTTAAAGTATCCACATCAGCCCATTTCCTCCATCCGCATTTTAATGCTCCGATAAAGTTTACTTGGTCACCAGTTCGTTCTCCACAGTTGTCACAGTTATGCTGATCGCGAGAAAAGGTTGCATAAGGTGTGGGAAGTGTAAATTGTCATCGATAATCTAGGCTCTGGAGAGCAGTGGCTAGGAAGCTCTATATATAGTGTGAGAGCCCCGGAACAACGTTGTTACGGGGTCTCTACAGTTCCTAGGGGCTTTGATGACTAAGCAAGTAACCCCTATTCTGCGACGACAGTCAAGTCAATGAACTCACTCAACACTCGACCATGGTCGTCTTGTTCCGTTTCGGTCGAACTCTTACGTCGCTTGGCGGATGGAGAATTCCCTTGGTCACCCTCGGCCTCTTCCGCACGTCGTTTCGAACAAGTATGTCGTCGATTGCCCGTTTCGTCTGCATGTTGCGTTGTTGCAGTACCTCTTCGAGTTCTGCCCGCGTATCGTGTCTTAGGCGGATCATAGTCGTGTTTTTCGTCGGAGTCGCGATCGTAACCTGTTCTCCACTCGCAAACCCGCTTGCGTCCCGTATAGATGCAGTTGGAGCAAGCATTGTTCGACTCGTTTCGGTACACCACACAACAGTCGAAGGGACCGTCCTCGCAATCCCGACACCGGGAAGGCATCTCGTCGCCAAAAGCATGGCAGATGATGGCCGTATGCGCGGCCATATCTCCTTGGTACAGGCGTTTACAGAGAGCGTCCATTTGAGAGCGCGGGCCGAAAATCGGTCGTCGTTGGAAAGTCAGTTGACCTCCGTTTACCCGCACCTTTTTCACCTTTATCACGATGTCGAGGTCTGCCTTCGTCATTGGCACAGTTACAGAGATATCTGCGCCCAGTTCGAAAATTATTTTTTGCTACGTAATGTCAGCATCTCCTGCTAATACGGGATTGGGACGACATACCACAATCGTCCGGTTGCGCTGAATGAAGTCGCTCCGGTTAGCCATCTCCGACGGGGTTTGCGGCGCTGGCCACGAAACTGTCAAACGGGGTTCGGAGTCGCGTTGGAGAACCACAGATCGCTATTTGCGTTAGTATATTTTCTTTAACGCGCACTGGGGGAATCGTACAACTAATTGCAAGAGGGCCATGCTGATCAGCAGGTTGAGAATGATGATAGGCGAGGAGAAAAAGACAAGGAGACGATGAGAGGGGAAGGGAACGATAAGGGGGAAAGAAGTTGATGAGAAGGGAAGGGAAAGAAGAGTGGGATATGAGAGGAAAGGCCGCTCTTAAATATCCTGATCCTTCTCTTTAGCCCCCTAGTCCCCGAAGGCGCAGATGCTGGCTCTTTGGAAAGATATGACGCCGTGCTACCTAGATGAAACTAATCGGGCCGCATGGTGGCGTCGCCCCTGGAAGGAGACCTTTGTCACATCGCAGATGTTGGAGCCGTGGCGAAGCCGTCCTGTTACTACTAGGATAACCATTACTCTAGACCTTAATATAGAGTGGTAGATAGCTGGAGCAGCTTGGCGGGGATTAGGCGTGTATTCTAAAGGAGAACTCTGCTTGTTAGTATCCGAATAGTACAGCTAGACCAAAGTTTCGGAGGGTTCGACCTGTCAAGCGAGGCGTCTACGGAGAAAGCCCTTGGATGTAATCTAGAATGGGCCATTACTTCGCTTGCACTTAATGTCAGCGGAAGGGGCGAGGGATCCGGAGGTCCAAGATCTTCTCACCATGCAGTAAGGCCCCTTCAGTTATGCAGTCCACCGGGACTGGAAGCCTTCAAGCCGTGGAGCATGGCAAGGAGGTTACCCCTTTAACCGGGAGGCCACCAGATGAAGGTAAAAGTAGGTGCAGGCGGCCTCTTGGTCAGATTTAGCGTGCATGGACAGTTACCAGTTTCGCATAATCATCTAGGGGGTGATAGGCTGAAAGGAGGCATGGAATGAGGGATATCAGCTTGGCCATCCAGGGGTTGGAGATCCCCTTTCATGGTTTTACATGTAACCGTTCACAGCTCACCCAAGCACTTATGTGTACTAAGCCACCGTTATGCCATTGCCGACCACGCTATCAAGCCTTAGACGTAATATGTCTAGCTCAGGGGTGGACAGGATATGGGAGGATTTGATGGATTGGTACATTAGGTAGGAACCCTGCTTAGTATTGCACCGCGGGGAAAGCTTCAAAACGATTCTGTTCTTAAAAAGATGTGAAGTTATGTACCACGAGGCCTCCTTTGCTCCGTCTCCCTTCAGATTCCACCCGTTCTGCCTTGACCGCCTCCGGTAACAGGCTTGTGCCATGCCACCACGGTAACTCAATGAAGAAATGCATTAACGGCAAGGCATAAAGTTGGAGAACATCCTGGTTACCGTCTCATACAGAATGGCGTATGCTCCGCCCAACTTCTCTTTACAAGGATGGCTCGATCATGTGCATATCTTCATTGGGACGATACGCCCGTGGCTTTGGAGGATAAGTGACTTAGAGTCGAGCGAAACCGGTACATGCCCCGTGAATTCATACCAACTCGACCCTTGTCCAAGGCAGCCGGTGAGGTGGCCAAGGAATCAGGAAGAGTGCCTCGGGCATTGTGCATAAAGACTGTTGAGAGGCGCAGGATGGCTGGTGACGAAGGCGGACAGGCCTCAGAGGTGATCTTTACGGCGGTGTAAGGCAGACACGAACGTAGGGGAAGGGGTTCGGCCGTGTATATATATGAAGGAAGTATACTCAACCTTCAAGGCCAGTCAAGCACTCACAAAATCACAACCGCGCCCCTAATCACAAGTTTCAACCACTAGACCATCGAATAGCTCGAGACCACTTGCGACTCTTTCCAAGCGCACTACTCTCTTGCGTATCGCCTTCTATCATCGACAACACCATGTCTTCCATCCAAGCCATCAATAGCCAGCTCAACGACATCAAGCACGTCATTGTCTGCGTTGACCCTGTCGACTTGGACAACATCTGGATGAGCCTCTGGGCCCTAGGCCGAGCCCCAAACGCCCACATCCACATCACCCTTTCACCGCGCGTGCTAGACCTGCGAGTACCGACCTTTGCCGAGCTTTTCGAAAATCTTATGGCGAAGGTGGGATCACGCTCCATGCTCAACGTCCTGGAGAAGAACGCAGAGGAGGTCTATGACTTGTTGGGAGACGAAAGTTTGCAAGATTACTTCGCCCGAGACGCGACGTTTCAGAACGACCCCCATACCAGAACCCACATTGCGCTGTACATGGCCCTCTCCGCTCTCCGCTTTGCCCAGAAGTTCTCATCCAAAGGCCACGCCAGCAGCCGGTACACTTTCTATTGGGACCCGCGTTCCATGGAGACCATCATCCCCGGCATCCATCATTCGACGCACGTCAACGACTACCTTTACGCCTGTAGTGATGAGGACCGCCGAGAATCCAACCAATGCCTACACCTACGAGGGCCAGAACGCGAAAAGAAGATGGTGGCAATTATGGAACGAACAGCTAACAGGCTGGCCGAACAGCTTGGATACCAGAAGCCGGCGGACATCCTCCACCCCATAGAGGAGCTGATCAAGCTCTTCAAGGGGCCGGTCGCGGGGACACAAAGTTTGGTCTTGGGTGGAGGTCCATTTACGGAGATGGTCCGCCTCTTGGCCGAGACGGGTCTCGTCCCCCTGGCCATCGTGGCCATGGCGCGCACTTGGTACGCTGACGTCAACATCTTCGCGAATAACTATAACGACCTGATGGACCTGGACGCTGCTATGGAGATCGAGAAAATTGCTAAGAAAAGGGCCATCCCTACCTGGTTCTTTCCCACGGAGTGCGCCAAGGCCAAGGTGCAAGACGGTAAGGTCCTTCGCGCTTGCCCCTGGGACTTCGCTACGGAAAAATTGATCACCATCTTTGAGGACGCCGGTGACATGGAATCATACGAGCAGGCGGGCGCCTTCACCCGCGAGACTATGACGCTAGCCAAGATACATATGTTCGACGTGCTGACGGTGGTGCCACTTGCCCTTCCCTCATCGCTGCCGTACCGACGTGCCGAGAGCTACTGGGACCAGGTTAAGGAACAGCGAGTCATCAGAATCAAGGAGGCGCCCGACGGGCCTATTAATGTTTTCTATCCCGACAAAGAAGCTATGGAGGCGTCTAAACAGATGGCGATGAAGGAGATTAGCTACGTTCTGTCCCCTGTTCGCGGGAATTAAGTTTATAGCGGATTTACCTATCTAGGCTTTTGTATTCGTTTGATTTTATAAAAGAATTAAGGGTGTTTAGGCTGATATAGTGTTACGTACGGAGCTTACCGATTTCTTATCTTGGTCTGATAAAGGAACTGTTGGAAGGTAGACGTTTTAGAATGTATATTAGCCCCCCTTTATAATCTCTCCTTTACATAATTTATTTTTCATTTTCTTATGTTTCGATATACCCCGTGTTTCTCGCATAGGCTTGTACTTACTTTATCCTTTAGCAACTGGGTATATAAGCGGCGGGAATATGTCCAATATACTGCCCGAACATCAGATGCGAATATGGTTAATTAAATATGGACGGATGGTGGTTTTTACAACATTAGGACCCGAGATAAGGTACGAAATCCAATCGATGCAGATCGGGCGGTAGCAGGTACACTGGCCCGGCAGCTGCGGAAAAAGTACGAAGTCTGAATTTCTTTAGTTGCTTCTAGCCTTTGATAAAGTAAGGCTAAGCTGTACATGATCATAGCGATTCACCAACGGGATTTAAGGCTGCTTTCTGCAGACGAGGCAGAATTTCCTTTACGCATTTCGGACGTCGAAATGGTTACCGCATGTAGGAGTTACAGTGGTAGGCGGCAAAGGATGCGTGAAGCTATAAGTTGCTCGTAAGTGTTTATATTCCTTACTATCTTGCGTAATTGGCAAGGCCAGATAGAAAAATGGCCGGCATGATTTCTTATAATGGCATAGTTCAGGTTCTTTTAAGCACCGGAAAGCGCAGCGAGAAGTCGATGTAATTTCGTCCAGCTACACTCAAAGGTACAGGGATAGCCGCCACCGCTCTGGACTTACAAGGAAGCCGTCTTGATCTAGCAATAACGACTTGGGGTATATTTCATTCTCGTTTATCTCTATCTAATTCGTATGTAAAGAATAGTAACTCCAATATACCAACTGGATGTTCCCAGACCAGCCGGAAGGTGCCATGCCTTAAACGCCGCGTATATCCTATGTCTCAAGGCATGCAAAAGTTTATGATTAGCTCGAGGGCGGTGCAGGAAGGAGCCTCATCAATATTTCATTGGTTTGCTCCCTTTGTTTACGTCCCTCTTCAATAAACGTTGCAAACATATTCGTAATGCCGTCCATCCTTTTTGTCAGCTCCTGTATGCTGTTATCTTGGTGGTGATTACCCCTATATCTAGATACTGAGATGCCATCACCGTAGTCATCGTCGTCATCGTCGCGACGCCTCAAAACGAGCTGGTCGTTCCTGCGTTTGCTTGGAAGCGGGTATGTAAGTCGAAGATACGATACAGGCTTCCTGGGATCGTTATCGTCCATAGCCCACGGGGGTGTGGTGCCGGACTTGACCAAGAAAGCGTCGATCATTTGGTCAGCTATTCCTTGTTTGAACCACAGCCGTAAGGCTGACCGGGTCATAATAGGCTCGTGATCCGAAATATTGCGTATCTTGGCGCGAACATAAGTCCAGCACGTTCGTTGGTGGTTTCCGGTTTCCGCTATGAATGCGACGCCTATAATACCTTCGAAATTTTCCGTATTTATAAAACGGTATACATCCTGTCTTTCTTGGATGTTACTTGTCTTGTTCGAATTGTGGTACGCCATAACTTTTGCGTCGTCGGCGTTATAAGCCATCTTAACACTGAGCTTATTAGGCCCTTCCATATCATAAAAGTATTTCGGGCCGGCGTACCCCATCGCTACTCGGCCACCACGGGGTGATGAGTGGGCCAAGATCCCGAGCTCTTTGTAAACGTCATCTCTAGGGGCATCCGGCATCGCCGTATCCTTTGTAGCACCATTTCTGGAACCTCCTTGGGTAGATTTCTCTCGAGTCGATTCGGGATGAGGGCGTTGGGGCTGAGGTTTGGGTCTAGTGGGTTTGGGTTGAGCGGATTTGCGTAGAGTGGGTTCCGTCTCAGTGTACTCCGTGGGCAGTCCCAGCTTATGGAGTCGCTTCCGTAAGGGCTTTAACAGAAACTCAGTCCACGCCTCTGGCCATTGATAGAGGCCTCGCCTCCTAGTCTTCTCGAAATAGTTCTGTAGCGCCTGTATGTCCTGTTTCACCTGTTCCTCTTTAGTCTTTCCGAGCTCGTAATTTATCGCAATTGTCCGTTGCCAATATTGGGAAGTCAATATTATGTGAAGAGGCACTTGGAACATGTTGATATCGGGCATGTTGCGTGCTTTGTCGTCCTCCAGAATGGTTTTGTTAGCTCGATTTAGAGCATTGGCAAGCTCGGTTGCTTTGACAGGCCCGTCGAGATTCCCGAAGAATCCCTTAATAACCTGATCGCCAAGTTTGCGATGCAGGTCCCGTACCATTCTCGAAGGACCTGGATAATCCGCTTCCTCGTCGTCTTCGTCGTCTTCGTCGTCTGGTTTGGCGTCTTCCATTACGTCGTCATCACTATCATTGCCTTGATCGAACGCACCGGGAGCAAAGTCCTCATCGAAAGTATCATCTACCTCCTTGGGAGGCGGATTATTTTCACGAAAAGTATCATATACTTTACGCTTCTTCGGGTCGCGAAGGAGCTCGAGGGCGTCGTTGACAACTTGGTATTGCTTAGCACGAGTCCTGTCTAGACGGGATCTGGAACGTACGTTTAATGCATTTCCCGGCAGCTTTATCGTCGTTTTTGTCTGGGTGAATTTTAACTGCAACTTGTTTGTAGGCTCGTAGGATCTTCGCTGTCCCGTCATTTTCTTCCACACCAAGCAGCTGGTAAAGTGTCGCTTGCTGTTTGTCCAGTTTTAATATGCGATTTACCGCCTTCCGCTTCTCCTGAGGGGTATAACCACCCTTGGAGTTGTTCTCGTCGTTTTCCAAGACCTTGATGATTGCATCGCAAAAGACTTTTATAATAGCGTCACCATGAGACTCGATCTTTTTTTTGATCTCTGCCACCTCTGTCTCGGTGGGGTCAGAGCCGGACTTAGACTTTCTCCCCTCGTTGACTTCAACCAATACGTCATTAAATATGGACTCTCGGGTAACAGGATTCTCTTTCTGAGTAGCAAGCGTCGACCGAACTGTATCTAAAGCGACGTTTTCGAGCTTTGTTCGCTGGAAGGCAGCTTCGATTTCCGATGCCGTCTTTACAGCTGCGCGTAGTTCTGCATCGCAGTTGGCAAGGGGCTCGGTGGGGTTCTTTAAGCCCTTGGTATCGGCCTGATTTGGCGGGGAATTCTCCTTCTTCGAGCCTTTGCCATTGTCATCGGTCTGATCGGGCGTGGGCTGCTTGGTTAGTTCTTTCACTTCTTCGGGAGGCTTGTCTGTCAGGACCTCATCGTCTGATACTGTGGCGTCCTTGGTCAGATTTTTCACTTCTTCGGGAGGCCTGTCTGCCAGGACCTCATCGTCTGATGCTGTAGCATCCTCGGATCTCGGTTTGGACACTACACTGCTCGAGGCAAGAATGAGAGACATGGCTGCGATGGTGTAGCCTAGTGCTGGGCTCGTTCTCATTGCTCTTGTCCGGCGAGCCTTTATAATGCTCGCTTTCTAAAAATATCATCTCATTATGGATGTTTGCAGTACAAAACCGGACATCGTCTACTTGCGGCCCCCTCCTGATCAAAATAGGATCGAAAGCTTTTCCGGCATCTTGACCATAAAACCAGCCTGTTGCCTCCCGTGACAAAGACGATATGCACGGCGGATCTTTGTCGACCCTAAGCAACGTCAAGAAAAGCATCATGGTGCGTATCCTCTCCCATATCGCGATAGTATCCTGCTGAGACAGGGAAGGAGTGCAAGCGAGACTCACCCGGTGCCCAGCCGCAATCCTTTCTCTCAATCGGGACTGCAGAGTCTGTTGACGGGTTAAACCTTCACTTGCGGAGTGCCCGGTTAGCTTGCGAGGAAGTTTGTCAAAATATTGAGCACTTCCGTAACGAGCATGGCAGTCTGGTACGGGAACAGCAAGCCCATATTACCAATCTCCAAGCCAGGTCAGACCAGCAGCGCCAGGATAATGAATTCCTTCAAGCCAGGCTCCAAGAGCAGCAAACAAACTACAACCTAATAATTGGCGACATGTTCCGCATTTGCGATGAAAAGCAGCGAATTGTGGAGGAACGCGACGAAGAGCGGTTTGAGAAGGAGTTTAACAACATGATCCTTGCTCAATACCGAGACGAAACCACAGAAAAGCGAAAGTTAATTAGAGCAAAAGATGCGGAGATTGGAGCTCTGGTGGAGGAATCGACAAGACTAAAGGCAGAACTTTACTCCTTGCGGAATCAATGCTCCCATTATGGGAGTTGCATCGACGAGGCGCCATCTGGAGTACAGAGGGGCGGGGACTTGGTAATGCAAAGGAGCCCTGACGTACCGAACCTAAAGAGGTCGAAGAAGCGGCGTAGGCGTAATGGGAGGAAGGGGGGTCGCTAGTACGCTGGGCGACTACATCAATACTTACGTGCGCCCATAGCAGGACTATGAGGGTACATGTAGCGTCCCAGTATGGTAAACTTTCTTATGTCCAAAATTGATTTGCTCTGGCCAGAAATGTACTGCGACTATTTAAATCCGTTAAACTATTTTCTATGTGCTGGCCGCTTTTGTCCGGCACCCGTGCCTTGCTCGACTTGTACTTAACCCCGCATATTTTTCCGCATTAATTATTTAGAGGGCTACCTTACGGCCCTACGCCCTGGCACCACCCACTATCACTTCCCTGTGAGAAATATGGACCGCCTAAAGCAGCCTTGTGAGCAGGCTGTCGCTAAAGCGCAAGGGTCTACGGCTGCCCTAAATGCTCCAGCTGCCCTAGATACTATCCAGGAGAGCCTTGAAAACCCCACCCCATCGCTTCAGGAGATGATTATATTCGCTGAGCACGAAGCTAGTACCTATAAAAAGGAACTCGCATTTTATAGGGAAGCTATACAACTAGGCGATCATTTGCAGGAGGATGCACGATACATGAAGCAACTATTACGAGTTGCAATATGCAGCTTCCGCAAAGGTATAAGAGATATCGAACAGGCGAGGCGACATAACCGAGATCCGGCACTTGGCAATCGGACGCGAGAACAGCACCGGGAAGCCCACCAGTCCTCTTATGATCCAACCATCACGGAAGTACACGAATCTTCAATGCCTACAGATGCTAGTCAGAACGACCTCGAGGCTTTGAATACGGTGCCGGTATTTACTCTGCCACTTAAAGAGAATATCAGATTAAAGGAGCAGGAGGTACGTCATTATAAGGAGGAACTAATATTTAATAAGGAGGCAGAACGGTTAGGGGGTCATCTCTTAAAAGACGTTCAATACGTGAGAGAACTATCGCACCTTGCGATTGGCAACTTCCGTAAAGGCTTGCAAGAAATAGAACGGGCGAGGCAACCAAACTGGACTCCTGGACTTGAACGTGGCAATCGGATAACATGCGGACACCACGTCGCCCGGCAAACAGACTCACTCTTCCCCACCAGAGACATGGACCGTCCTCCCCCCCTTCGCCCCATTGAGCGGGCCATCGCAGAGGCGAACGGATCTTCGGTTGCCATAGGTGCCATCCGGGAAAATCTCGAATATTCCAAGTCGGAATCTACCTTATCACTGAAGGAGATGGTCGCAGTCAAGAAGCGGGAGGCTGGTGCCTACCACAATGAGCTGATATTTTGTAAAGAGTCTATCCAATTGGGAGACCATTTATTGGAAGGGATTCAACGCGTGGAGGAATTACTACAACGTGCAATTTGCAGCTTCGCCAAAGGCACGGGAGAATATGGGCCAGGCGAGGTGTCGGACCTAGCAGAGGCTAGGCCCATATAGTTGGTCTGAGGCCCAATAGTGTAGCCCCTATTGGGACTACATACAGCCACCCTCCTGTACCGCTTTCTCTCAGTTCCAGTTATTGTTTTCTAATACACATAATACATAAAAGGGTTTACTACCTTCTGATTAATAGTTATGAAATTTAAAGAAGAACACCAGATAATTCTTTAGTTGGAAATGTATCTGTATGATATTAGGGCCTTATACAAGGTAACATTGCTAAAATTCTAAGACTTCCCAGTGGGTTAAACGCAAATAGAGAGAGATCCCAGTGTACAATTTGAGATATAGGACTATCTGGGTTTTAAGAACAAGGAAAGTGAGTAAAAGACAGGGGATTAAGTTAATGTCTTATGGACGAAGGCTACTCTACGGATGCAAGCTCCAGAGAAAACAAAAGAAATTCAAACCCCAGTTCCCCCTTCCCCTGAAGTCCAGGGTTGGAAATCCAATCTCTCCACATGGACGTCTTTATCCCAGACGTCCTCCATCATGATAGCTCGAGTCGTGGTCGGGTTAGTGCACACTACTCAGGGTTAGCGGATAGAATACCGGAAATTCGCAGCATCAAACGTACAAGAAACCAAGGTCTGCCCTCTGCGTTGTTCCATCTCTGAGGTGATGAGCTCATCGGGACGCATCTTTTCGTAGATTAAAGTGATGCGGGCGTGATTTCCGAGCGGTTCCACGGTCCCTTTGGACGCCTTCTGGGACAGAAAATGCCCCCGAATATACAGCCGCATGTCGAGGATCTACCCATGCCGTTAACCAGAGTCAAATAATGGTTTTCCGACGATATTTACATAATCTGCATCTAGCCCAAGCATTTCGTCCATCCAGGGCCTCACCCAATACCGATATTCTATGGAAGGTCAGCGTAGGTCGGAGCCATATGTGTAGAGCCACTAACCCTCTGCACTTAGCTCCCAGAACAGAGCAATTCTTCGTGCTTTTGCTTGGCGTCGTGAATACAGCTCGAGCAGCTCTTTGATGTAGGGTAATTGGCCTGCGATACCGATATCAGTGGCAAATAGGAGGACAGTTCCGTATTGGCCAAGTGGTAGGGTCCTGCCGTAAGGGCCCTCGATTAAGGCCCTGTATTCGTGCTGCTCGTGCTGCCTGTGCGTCAGAAGTTTCCTGGTGAAGCCTCGCCGGGGCTGAGTAAGCAGCACGATCACTTGCTGACCAGCCGTATCCGTATACGTCCAGCAGACTTGGAACGGGTGAAACTCCAAGGCTGAAAAAGCCGATAGGCCCCATAAGCTGAGATAAACGAATTGTCCTGCCCTAAACTCCCGTGGGCGCGCCATTCGTACGCGAACCTCTACACCGTTGCCCAGTTTCTTGACTGCGGCCCTACTTTGGCCCCTGCGAGATACGTTCGAGTAGACGATATTAAGGAACCTGAAAAGCTTGGTAGAGATAGAGATAACACAGCAAAGCAAAAGGTACAGACGGGGTCTTCCCTGAAATGGGGACGAAGGGAGATGAAACCACAGCGTAACCATACTTGCCGAAGCTAATAACGCATGGGCGCTAGAAAAGAGCTCGAATATCCAGTGCTGAAAAAGGGAGGATACGGCGATTGTTCCGATAAAACAGGATGCCTGAGACGCCATTAGTAGTAATAGGAGTAGTAGTCAGTCCAAACACTTACGAGGATTCCAGCGAGATTACTTAGAGGGTCGTTCCTTTGTAGCAGGGCAAGAACGGTATGTAGGACGACTTCAACGGTAAATATAACCCCAAAACATGCGTGAAACCTAAAGTAACGTTCGTAACGAATACCGCAGAGGCTGGCAACGTAATTCATGTGCGCCCCCCAAGATATTGGTATGAGATTGATGAGGGCTACGTGCCCAAGGCGTCTTACCACCTCGCCGATGTTGTCATTGCGGATACCGATGTACAGTCCGTTCACAGCAACGAGGGAACAAAATAAAGCTGCTTCGTATCTCGATATAAGTGCCTGGCCAGGCAGCCAGGTGAGAGGTAGGGGGCTGAATAGGCAGTTGAGACGATGGCCAACCAGCAGAAACACAATAACTCCCCCTATACAGGCTCCGTAGTACTCAGTGAGTTCCATGAAGGGCGAGATTGTGTAGAAACCTCGACCGGTGGTAGTGAGCGAGGGGAAGGGGGGGTTCTTCCTCAAATGGCCAGCTGGGCTGTGGACGGATTTGGCCTTGTTGCAGGCCTGAATCGGACGCGAACGGAGGTATTAAAGTCCCCCCTCCAGCTTTAAAGTCCACGTCTATGATAGCGACCAGCTCAGTTATTAACAAGCAGGTAAACGCCATGACGACACCGGACAACATCATCGCCGCCGAGTCTCGCAGGGCTCAGACTCGCCATAACATGTTTGGCACCATCCTTCACTGGCTTTATCTAGCCGGTTGCATCGTATTTCCGGGAGTATTCGAATCTTTAAACATGCTAGGTGTTATCAACAGGTCTGTGATAAGGAAAGCGGTGCAGTTCGCCATCCGCAACATCCCGCTCATTTACGTCGCCGCATTTTCGGGCTTGCTTGGTGGCCTTGGATTAATCTGGGCATGGTGGACCATTAGATATAATTACGTGTGGCTAGTCTGCCGTATATTCTTGTAAGTTCACTCGGCGTGAGAAGGCACGTACTCAGCTAAATCATCCAGTGCCCTGGTATCCGCAATTCGTTGATTTTCACACTACGCTTGATTAACGTCTACCAAGGGATGGCATGGATTGTTGTCGGGGTTTTTATTTTTATTTTGTGTTAATTTTCTTTCCTCAAATCTCGTGCGATTCACCAATAGTGGTCGGTTGGGAGGTGTAGGTAAATTGTTCGCATTCAGATGTAGGCGAAGGAGTACTAGCAGAATAAACTTGGGCGACTACCCCGCTTCCCCGCGCGCTGGAATGGTATTTCTCTAGGCGTTCCGTAATCAATTACAGTGGTTCCGCTGCAAAACCATCGCTTAAAACAATGCTCCGAATTTGTCCAAAACTGTCCAATTACGGGTTAAAGGTGGCCAAAACAAGCCTACGCTGTCCTTCGCGACGATGCCTCCAGAATAAGTACCAGAAGCTGGATTTACACTGATAAATATAGATTGCTGGATAACGGACAGAATCGGAATTAATGCATTTAATTTCAGACTTTTTGATATAAATAACACCATTATGCCCCAACTTTTATTAAGGGATCTGCCGTATTTAATATCATCAGCCGCTGTCAATCAATTGCAGTAAGCGACATCTAAAAATAACCTTATTTCGATCCTGCTAGCATTCTGCATGCACCAAACGGAACAACCTGGACTCAAAGAAACCATGGTGACCATGCATGTTTATCGTCCAATTCACTCCTCTGATACGGCATGGTCCTTCCGCACTATGTCCGTTCGCCAGAAATCATCGCCTCGATCGTCTCTTCGAAGCTTTAGGAAAGTGGTTCGCCGCCTCGGGGCTAAATGTTCTACATCTTTCGACAGGCTTTATAAGAAGGTCCCACGAAAGAAAGGAACAGGAACAAAAGTGGCAGGGAAAGAAAACTGGTTTGACGACGACGTCACAGTCTTATCTTCCTAGCCTTATATCGTGTACTTAATCAAACAGAATCTAGAAAAAGCAGGGAAAGGACATAATCACATGGACAATGGCTATAAAGATAGTTAGAATATATCTTGCAACTCCCCTTAAATATGTGAAGCATTCGGGTTACTAACAATCCTATAACTAATAGAAAATACTTTTGGGATTTCCTAGGAATCTGTCAAGACTTTACATAATCTGAGGTTTCCATTTCCTATACTATCTTCAACATAAAAACAAAGATATAACCCCCTTTCCCGAATTACCAAATCTAATAAAAAGTATCTTTAATTAAGAAACGATTTAATATGATAACTGAAACGTCTTAATGAAGGTTTTGGCCCTACTCGAGGCGGCCGTTCGATTGGATGGTTCGCTGGAAGTTCTTGGGGAATTGGTCCTGGAACATCGGGAAGTTCAGCTCGCCTGTCGTGGATATTGTCTTGGTCGGCTGGGAGTTCAGAATATCGAGGTGGAGGATCGAGGGTTGAAGGCCCCGTCGAGCGCGTCGCAGTGGTCCTTGTGGAAGGGCGCGAGGCCCGATGATAGTTACCTTGATGTAGGTATTCAGATTCATCTGGATTCGGGAAATGGAACCAATGGTGATGATGAATATGCACATCTGGGGGGTCTCTCCGGCACGGACGGCAGACGCCTTTGACCGGAGGATAGTTAGGCCCCGCGGGAAATCGCCGGTGGAAGCGCTCAGAACGGGAACGACCACAGCTGATGCACCTATGCCGATGTATAGGATCCATGATGAGATAAGTCCGCAATATCTGTCCAAGGGGATAACACGAAAAGGGCATGCAAGACGTTTTTAAATGATATTGAAGGCCATTTCTGACTACAGGGCATAACGCTTCGCCTCTTATTTTAAGAGACGGCCGTTTTTGGCCAATCACGAAAATAGGAGGCCGGAAAGGACGAAAACGTAACCATCCACTAAAGGCGACATATATATTCGGGTAAAGAAGCGACGAAACCTTTTACTTCGATACCATTATTAAAAGCGTTCGCGATGTTACTCCCCTGTTCTCACTGGATTTGGTCTTCGGGGGGGGAAGAGCCCACCGTCGCAGGGTCTCACCGCCTAGAGGACCTTACCTCCTCGCTACCCCCTCATGATCTGGCTCCAAGCCTCGTTTTGATGATTGGATGCCGCCGACGACCAGCGGTATGCCGCGGGACCAACAGACTACCAGCCGGCATATGTCTCGATTTCCGTAACAATGGCGAATTCCCTCTTTTGCTCGGAACAGCAGTTCTCCACGAACAGTCTAAGATAAGGACCCCATGCTGCCGCCCGACGCGAGAAAGTTGTCCTCCGGAGTGCACGTCACAGGCACAGGCAGACGCCGCCATATATTCTTACATACTATATCCCTTCGTCGACGTCTTTTGCTTTTACGCGTACGGTAGGGAAGACTTAGAAAGCATTGCCAGACACTTGGTTATATGGATCCAAACAGGCCAACCTACGTCGCGATCCAACCATCTTCCACAGATACTTATTATACTGGCTGGCCGTTATTGGGCACGGCGAGGGAAAACGATTGCGCGAGAGTTTGATGCCCTTGTCGGCGAGACAACAATCTGTACGCTAAACTCTTACTTCTCGAAGGTCTCTTTCGTACAGCTGCCCCATGTCAGTCATCTGCTGGCGGTACCTCCGTTCGTGATTGAACATGCTCAGACCGTCCGCCAAAAGCGCCGAGAAGCACACTCGCTGTTTACGGTACAACACTTGAATTCGTTATTCGACCGGGCGTTTAATACGGTAAACAACTTTCCAAACACTCCTTTTGACTGCCTTCACGCGGCCAGACAAGACTTTCCGGTCGAGCCTAGCATGGTCACACATTTTGAAAACTTCATAAAGCAGATATCAGTAGCCCGCCAACTACGCGATTTCGCTGCACCCGTTGTTGCATCGGCTATCCTTTTAGACCAGTACCCTCCTGGGATGCATTGTAAGCGTTGAATGCCCTCCTGTCCTGGACGCCGGCTGACCCACCCAAGTTTTCAGGCCTGCGGAGGTATACCAGAAACTATATAGCAATATCTGTCTGCAAATAGGAAACAGTGCCTTCCAGAAAGGCCGTAAGGGCGGCCTCCTGCTTCCTAGCGCATTTTGCAGTTTGGTCGTAACGCACTTGGAGTCACTCTTTACGCAACTCGTTAATGGCCAGCCTGCGACATCAATCCACGGAGCCGTGCTTGAAAGATATAGCGAGGAATGGCGCCGTATCCGGAGCAGTCAGTCCTGCTTCACTTGCTTCGCGTCTGCCCCGCAATACGTGATGCGATGCGGCCATGCCATCTGCGACAACTGTGTGCAAGCATGGGGCCTGTCAGAGCCCCCAGACCCTTGGCTTTTCCGCCTTCCTAAGTGTAAGCTTTGCCAGGAGCAAGTCGATCTGGTCGTGCGAATTCGTCCTCCAACAGCAGGGCATGGTATTCTCTGCATCGATGGAGGGGGGGTTGGCGGCATCATCCCATCCACCATACTTGAACTTATCCAAGACCGTCTGGACCTACCGATTCCAATCCAGGAACACTTTAGCATGGCATATGGCGTTAGCGTTGGTAAGTGCCACTTTGCCCGTCCGTTTCCGAACTAATTGTCATTGTAGGGGGTCTGGTTGTTCTTGGCTTGTACGAAAAGGGCTGGTCGGCGGCGACCTGCACCTTCAAACTGCAGACATTAGCAAAAGAAGCGTTCTATAGGCCCGCGCACCTATTTTTCATGCTGTTTTTTGTACTGAAGTGGATCCATCTCCTCGTTTTCGGTCACCTGTATTCGGGACGAGGAATAGAGAACGCCCTTAAAGGGGTGTTTGGGGACAAGAGGATAATGGCTCCATCGTACGCTACCACCATCGGGACGAAGATCGGCATCCTAACCACAAGCATCGAACCGCCGATGACCTATCTCTTTACCAACTATAACGGAATCGGTAGCACGCGAGGTGGCTATGTCGTGCCCAGAGGCTGCGACCATGTCAGGACATGGGAGGTGTGAGTATATAGCGTATCACAGGACCGCACGTTGCTAACGGCGAAGCAGGGCCCAAAGTACATCCGCCGCCCCGATGTACGTGCCCTATATATCCTCTAGCTCGCAGCTGACAGATGATCCAGGTTTTTCCCCCCTATTCATATACGACAAGTCGGGTCACTTTACGACGGTGCTGTCTTGCGAAACAACCCTACCCTTGTAGGCCTTTCAGAGTTCTCGGAGCTTACGGTGGACGCTACACCGGACTTTGTCATAAACCTGGGCACTGGTTCGCCACCCGAGACTACCATGCTCGCCGAGAGACCGAGGGGTTTTTGGCGCAGTGGTTGGCTGCCTCGCCTTGTCCGAGCGTACTTATCCTTTTTGCAGGGCCAGAGGACTTGGAATGACGTCGTATGCTTGGTTAAAAAAAGCCCTCGAGAAAATCGGTACCACCGGCTCGACGTCACCTTAGAGGGCAGGGTCCTCCTTGATGATACCGCATCAATGCCGTTGCTGAGATCACTCGTGCTTCAGGATACAAGCCTGCGGGATGTTATAAGGGACCTGGCGCAGCGACTATTTACAGCTTTATTTTATTTTGAGCTTACGGCAATCCCCGTAAAGTCGGGGTCTCGGTTCCGTATTCAAGGACAAGTGTTGTGTAAGCGGAAGGCGGGAGACCCGGCGTTGCCGAAGATTCTACGCCGCCTTGGCGACTCTATGATCTCCATCGACGGGAGGGAAAGGCAATCTAGACCGGTAGCTGACGTTCATGGAAACATCAAGCTAATACTCGACTTTACCGCAGATCGTTGCATTAGCTTGGAGTTGAAGGAAGGTCGGTCTGGTCCATCCTTTCCCTTAAGCGGCTCTCCGTATACTATTTCTAGATTAGTTACCTGTGGTGGTTTGGCGGCAACATTTGGCACCCGCGGCCATAAAAGGAAGGCGGACTGTGAGTTACGGGAAAGACCGACACGGCGAATAAGGATCTGCTAAGATTGCTCCGAGAGTAATATTCAGGTATGTAAAGTAGGCGTCAGCGCCAAGCAGAAGGCATATTTTGTGCATGGTTAGACGTGATGCTATTACCGGCGTTTTGAAGGCGATAGTATTTAGGGAAATGGTTAATTAATTTGTTGCAAATTGATGATATTTCGTGATGCCCCCTTTTGCATACTTGGTATTGTTTGTGAAGTGGCTTCACCATGCCTGTTATTGTCCGCTAAATGTCTAAGGCGGGATATGAGGAGACTGCATCTCGTTATCCGCGTTAGGTTTAAAAAGCCTTTGAATCATAACGGGGGATAAGTCCATGGCGCTTCTGGCTGCCTCAGTTCCCACGCAGCGTCTCGTCATTATGTAAACCTACAGCCACGGCTCTTCGTAAACCAGCCCGGAGTCATGTCGGAGGCCATCTTCCGATCAATACCAACCACACGATAAAGCTAGGCCTACCGAGATAGGCACAATACAGCCAGATCAACCGCTGAAATGGCTTTTCAGGTTATCACAATCTCGACCGGCGTGCTAAAGCCTGACCTGCATAGGACCGAAGCATCGTCATCGGGCGTCTCGCAGTCTCCATAGCCGCCACATGTCTCAACCGGCATGTTAATATATGACTTTCAACCAGGTTCCGCTGAGCAATAGCGCGGCTCGCGGTAACCTGGTAATTACCGAGCAACCGAAATAGGGGTACCATTAGGTACAGTAAGGTTAAGAAGGCCATTGTCTGTTTTCCGGAATAGGAGGCACTGTTGGTAGCGGATGTTCCCCCCGTAAGTAAGAAGAATGCCGAAAGGACTAACTACGAAACCCGCTAGTCGAACTCCTTGCAGCAAAGACTAAAGCTGGAGTGGGAGGCAACCTCTAATCACGACATAGACAGGGTTGAAGCTCAGGTGCATCGCCGAGGCTGGCGCGTAATGGAGCAAACCACCCCTAAAACCCCAACCACATTTTAAATGAAGTTGGTAGTATTTCTATTCTAAGAATAACGGGCCAAGAATCCAGCCTCCTTTTTTCCGGTTTTTTTTTCCTTTTTCTCCATCATCCCTCCGACACGGCGACACCTCGTCTCTTACGTCCAGAAGAAATAAACAGCTCCCCCCCGCATCGAAACTATCTCCTTACCGAGTATCATCCAAACGTTCGCGTTTATTGCCATTCCTCTTACCTTTCCATCATTTTCACCGTCTTTTGTCTCGAAGCTTTCAGCTTCTTAGCTTTATATTACCATGGCGACTGCGCGCAAGCGACCTCGGCCGCCGCAGAATGAGGATACGGAAGCCAAATGCGCCTTCACTACTACCTATCCCGATTCGAAAAGGACAAAGATACGGCAGCCTATACAATGTTCTCCCTTTCCGTCTCTGGGCGAATTAACACATCCTAACCGCACGTTGGATCGCCCTTACCAGATTCAACCTCTCCAGACATGGAGAGGCATGACGCACTATAGGAGCTTCGTCCGTATGTAGGACTTCTTCCCCGTACTTTGGTCCGGTATTCTAACAGTATCGCTTTAGGTGAAGGCGTAAGGTACAGGGAGGGAAACTTCATTTTCGTCACTAATAGCTCGACCGCTACACGGCAGAAGTTGGAGTCCGATTGGGTTGCTAAGATTCTCGAGATCCGAGCGAGCGACGAGAATCATGTTTACGTTAGAGTGTATTGGATGTATTGGCCGGATGAGCTACCGTCCGGAACACGGGAGGGACGAAGGACAATTCAGGGAAGGCAATCATATCACGGTCAAGACGAACTGATCGCTTCAAATCATAGTAAGTCCGGACATTTTATCCGTTAATCTTTAGGAAGCGGCAAACCTGATTAATTTCTTCCAGTGGACATTATTAGCGTGTTTAGTGTTGCAGCATTAGCAACGGTTAACTGCTGGGATGAGAACGAAAATCATGTTCAGTCCGACTTTTACTGGCGACAGACATTCAATATTCGGGATATGAAACTTTCGGTAGGTTTATCAAACGAGATACCGGGTTTGAGGCCATTATTCTATTTTTGCAAGGAGTTAATATGTCCTTAGGTAGCCCAACCGCGCTGCAAATGCAACCGCCCCGAAAATCCGGACGAGAGCATGACTCTCTGCAGTAACGAAGAATGCAAGGAATGGCTACATGATGACTGCCTTATACACGAAGCCTTACTGAATACATACAAGCGATTCGGCGCCGACAAGCCTTATAAGTCAGCGCCCATCAAGGAAGAGCAGGAGGAAGGGCCTAAACGACTCCTTAGTCCGAACGAGTCTGGCGCTGCGCAAACCGCCCAGCACTCGATCGATGTGGATCCCGAAGAGCGGCAGACCGCGACCAAACTTGCCGCTGTCGGAAACAGAAATGCCGTCAAAACGGAGCACTCGATGACGCGTGCCGTCGCGTTCGACACGGAGTCGAAGAAAGGGGGGTGCCCGCATAAATCGAAACCCAGCGGCCCAGCCAGGCCGTACGAAGGACTCTTTGAAGCCGTTCTTAGGAGTGACGTTTGCCCTCCCGTTGTCAAAATCAGGGATCTCCGTAAGAATGTCACAAGAGAGGAGAGATGGACAGAGCCGATCAGCTGCCTTGTATGCGGACATCAGATCAATTAGATGTGACCAAGTAAAACACAGCATAAATAGAACCGCCTAGGGGACAGCAAAGCGGGAGGACGAAGCTCGGGAAAAGCGACGCAGCTAGACGATTTCGGCGGCCAACGCGACCCTGTGCTGGTTGTACCATAATCGTAAGGTGCACAGGCGTGCGGCCGCCGCTCAGCTGGGGCGCGGTGGGAGGCGGATGCAGGAATAAGGGCAGGTCCGGTGGGCTAACATGGTCAAAGTTGTTGGCAGTTTACCATGCTTCCGTATCTGGAGTCGTTGCTTGCCTTGCTCGGAATATCTCATATATAGTTGGGCGTTCTTAAAATAAGATCGGAGTTATGCGAAAGTACTTTGTCGCAATGTAAGGATATTAGTGGTGGTGGGACAGCCCCATGCGGCTTTTTTACGGTAGGTCACACTTAAGTAAATGTGGTATCTAACGGGGCCACCCCTTACAATCCACGAATTTATCGGAAGCGGAATCGTGCTGTGCTTTAGTACTCAGCGACGCATCGTGCGTTCGCAGCCTTTAATGAACCTGTCGCGGTACCTTTAAGCCAAGCCTTATGCGTTTCTAAATGCAGTATTAATAAAGATGTAGTACTCAGGCCTCCCTCCTAGGGTAGTCGACGCCGTGATATGATGGGCGCACAGCTTTGGAGCGTGCCCGTTCCGGCGTGGTAGGCTGAACGTAGTTCTGCAGGCTGGCACGTCGTCTTCGTCCCTCCGCCCGAGCCATTGCCATTTAAGTAAGGATGACGACGACACCTAAGTATAACAAAAGTGACCTATCCCCTCGGCTGGAGGAGATCGCCGCAATCTGGACTTCGAGGCTTAAAATCCCGGCCTCTTTATTGGACCTTCCTTACGAGCCTTAGGTTTACGGGGCGGCGACTTAATCTAGATGTATCCGACCCAGGCGATCAAGAAATTCCGAATGGATGCCGGACCCCCTGTCTGACAGCAAAGCGATAAGCGTCTGATTGGCACTACTGTAACTATTACCCCTGGCCTGCGCTTAGCTCCCAAATGAAGGCGGTGTGTTCATTCTGCCGACCGCCTGTCGACGTCACCTTCCCAAACGATCGCCACTACCACCGTAACAACATCATAAAATCGCTTTAATTGCTAAGATCACCGCATTTGCCTCGTTTTCATTGCAACTATAACGTTCTTTAAACATATAGCCTGACTGTCATGATGATAACACCATCGCGGTGTCCGAAAAGCACCTGCACATCCCCGCGAGCGATGTCAGTAACTTGTTTACTAAGACGTAACAAGAAAATGCGCCATTCTGTAAGTCAATGTCACAGACGCTCTATCTCCTGGCTTCAGATATGAACAACAGCCATCGAACCAACTGCTCTCGACTTCGCCGCTCGGATCGGCCTTCAGATTGATGCGGTCGGATCAGTATCCACCATCTCGACATCCTGGGCTTTTCCTTGATACTTTGGTGCAACCTTGAATTGGTGGAGTTTTTCATCATATAAGAGCCATTTGCCATGCTTAGCAATACGGCACCCAAGCCATAGGATCCTTTCCTCCCTCTCGTGTGTCATCGATTTGACCTCCAAATATTTCTCGTCATCATCGATGTTTTCGTTTGAGAACCAGTCGTTAGGAAAGTACCCTTCTACCCAAAGTAGCCCCTTCATGGCGAAGTCCTCTGGCAATGGCCGAGGAGCCGGTTCCTTGTCCTGCCTGGGGAAGTTATCATCAAGGATCCGGCCATATTCTCGATGTGACAGCAGCAATGAGTTGAGCATAGCACACAACAACTCCCAAGGGAAGTCATCCTCGATAAGTGCAATAGCATCAGGGAACCGCGCCAGGTGGTTTATGAAGGCCATGGTTACATGCATAAATGGCAGGACGTTAGGGTCGCTGGTTCGACGGAACACTATGTTATATGTGCCTCGTGAAAAACGCGCTGCCGATACAAATGACTTCTTAGAATCGCCCTCCGAGGCAGCAGCGGTTTTTACAGCCATCTTGGAAATCTCTTCCGGTTTCTGAGGGCCGATCACCTTCATAATCTCATTGTCCTCTTTCCCGTATGATAGGAGCGCGCAGCAGTTTGAAATGCCGATATAGTATCTATTTGGAAGTTAATAGGGATTGAACCTAAGGTGTGAACGACAGAATTTACCCTGATTTTATCCATCTCCTGGCTGCACGGTTAATATGACTCTCTAGTTTGCCCAGGAATTCCTCCATAGCCGGGACGAACTTTTCTGCCAAGCTGCCGCTGAAGAGAATACCGTGAGCCTTGATAAATGCCGCATCGATCGGCAAAAGATGAGAGGGCCAAGTGGGTTTTAGGATAGGGTCAAACAATGTCATAATCGACTCCCGAGCTGAGCCAAAGGGGGTAGGGACGCAAAGAGCCTTGGTGTAGTAAAATAGCTGTTGAAGAGCACCCGGTCTCGCTAGAATTGCGAGGTGATGATAAAGGCGTCCGACAGTAGGTGCCCTGTTAGATGCTTTTGAATACCAATGTCGCGATACTGCAGCCCACACCTCTCTGTCCCTAATATCATCTTCTTCTATGGCCATTCTGTCTCTACTAGTCAGCTACCAAGGCGTGACCAGCACGAATAAACGTACCTATATCTCCCTAGGTCTCCCATGCACTCGATCCAGGTATCTTCGAAGGCGGGGACAGTGTCGTATAACAGTCCCATCATGGAATACGCCAGAGTAGTGAAAGTAAGCATATGCTCTAACGAAGTCGGTAGTCGATGGCGAAGCAACTCAAGAAAGGAGTGAATCCCATGTCTCCACATCCTAGCCGGCATACAATACTTAGAAGCCAATCGCAGCAGGGCAGGGCTTGCGGAAGGGTGCTGGGAGGCGAGAAGAAAATCGTGATGCTCGTACAAAAGAGTTTCGTGAAGACGGATTAAAGCCTGCCATTGTTCGCGGTTTAATACGGCAGCTTTTTGTAACGATTGCGCGTTATCAACCTCGATGCACTTGGCTTCTAATTTTACGATGCCCGCGTAAATTCCCTTCACCTCTTCCACGAGTTGGTCGTTGGTAATGGGGCGTGTCTGGAGTTGCCTGATTAACTCCACAGTGTCACCGCTAGCCACCCCAGATTCGACGGCGAATTCCTGAACTCTAGAGGCGGCATTGTCCGGCTTCCGGAGCGCCATAACTTCTAGGAACTGTTCTAGCGGGGACCCAGGTAGACTAGAGCTCCTACGCCGCGAATCATCTTGATCGAGTTCAGCAACTACCGAAGGTACCCCTCCAGAAAAGTCAGGCCGAGTCGATGCTGATAATCTGCTTTAGTTACGGTCAGCTCAGAATGGAGATGGAACTGCCTGCCGAACTTACTTAGGAGATGTATCTCTCCATTGAAAGCAGGTAGAAACTGTAGGTGTCGAGGTTTCTTGAGACATCTGATCATGCGTCGTTTGATATGGCTTTAGGCAGCTGTTGTCGGCGTCGCGGTACGTATGGACTTTCTCGGAAACAAGGTGAATTGAAGTAATCGGCAGAGCCTTACAATTATGAAAGGTGCACTTTTAAATAATAAATTTGAGATTGGGCGCGAACCACCTTTGGCATGCCCTGATTCCATTCCCTTTCTTGGTTATAGAAAGTACCTGAATGAAGATAAGGCGAACTACCTATTGTTGTGATAGCCCTTTATTTTGTAGAGCCTCATCCGCGCACCACTAGGCGGGCATATTATCTAGGAATCCGGAAGATTCCTCCGGAGTGTGGGTCCGTACCCCCTATTCGAGTCTACGGCGAGTAGCGTTCTTCCGAGCTTCATGCAGACTTTCGTTACAGCAGCAGTCGATAGCGAACAAACATGGGATTTCCTGTAACTAACTTTAGGCCCCTGACTGCGGCCTGAAGGCTGAATAAGGCTTACCCGGGCCATACGGAGCAATCGACATCTAACGAACTTGGCGTGCCTACGCCACAGCTCGGGCGGGGACAGAACCTATTGGTTGTCGATAGGTCTGACCTTTTCATGGAATTAATGCAAACGGTCCATTTCCGGCTTGTAATTGCCATGTCGAGTACCTGCAGTTTCATGCGGATAAGCCTGAATGCATGAACTGAATAGAACCCACCAAAACATATTGGCTGGACCTAGTGAGGTAGCCCTTGGCGTGGCATGCCTTGGGCATCAGCACAGTTGGGAAGGTGATATTGAGACGCACAGGCTGAAGGTGTTCAGGTTCTACGGATAGCCGGTATCCACGGCCGGGGCCAGGAAGCCTAGAACCCTTCCCTGGATAGGTGTTAAACGTTAATACATTCATGCATAGTACAACACAAAAAGCGAAAGTTCATTGGCAAGGTCGGGAAGGTGATATTGGGACGCACGGGCTGAAGGCGGTTTTAGGGATAGCCGGTATCCACGCCCGGGGCTTTTCCTAAAGAAAATTTCTGGATCCTCTGGCGCACCTGACGACTCAGGTCTACCGTCGGAATGGACCCGCGCCGGTACGGTAGGGCACACGAAGGGTCGGGGGGGCACACGAAGGGGCACACGAAGAGGCACACGGGACACACGAGGCAAGGAGCATGGGGCAAAGAGGGCATATCAAACACTTGAGAAAGCTGACCAACCAGCCAACGGCTCGGGAGTTGGTTCCAGGTAAACGGGGTCACTGAATCAGCTGCCTGTCCACACATGAAGCACCAGCAAGGATAAGGAGCCCAGCCCTTCTGACTGGAAATCAGGTCTAGCCCAGCCACGCCGCAGGACGCCCGATTTCCAGGTTATTTTCAGGGCGGATGGTAAGCCTATTGGTTTTCAGTGGCTCTGAATCATTAATGTTCTGAGCAGTTAGCCTAACGGTAATGCCACCTGCGGGCGCATACAGCTGGCCCGGAGCGTATGAGTTAGTAGTTAAAAGTCCATGACGCGAAAAAAACACTAAATTGCTGACGAATCACTCCGAGAATGGACCACAGGGTTTACCCACTGAGGGTTGAAAGGATTGGTCAACCCCTCTCGCCTGCGGCGCAATATGTGGTTCTACTTTTGTGTTCTAAATGGCTAGATATATCGCTGTATCGATCTAACAGGTGCTGGATCTAGCAGAAGAGCTTTGTATCGCTTGCCGTAACCTGGCTTTCGAAATCCTGGTTGATAGCATGCTTATTAGGGGTGGACTCGTGCCTTGGCTCGCAGGCCTAATGAACTCCAAGCACCCCTTGATGCGCGTATTTGGCGGAGATAATCTTGGGCGATGTTGCTGACGACTCAGGAGTGAGAGCTTTCTGCTGGACATAGGGGAACTGTTTCGGAATCGTCTTGCACGCTCAAGGAGATTGCCAGGAATTTTATGCACGATTGACCATGCCTCAAACACCAGACAATATTTATGCATCTCAATAACTTAAATACGGTAATCAAGCATACTGACTACGGGGATGGCCGCATTAGCTTCTCTGGCCATAACGTACGCTACCTGCTTACTTTTAAATAAAACGGGCTAGTAACGCTTTTGTAGAAAAAGGGCTCCAGACGCGCCGCCTGCCTAGGATGCGAACCATGACGCCTCCAAGGCGTGGTGGGAAATGATTAGATATGGCATTAAAATCACTATATACCTGCTTTGCCCATAAAGCCAGGAAGAAGGAAACGCAACAGCAAATATGACCATCTAATGCACGTGTAGCCTTATACAAGGATAACTACTGGTTCACGCTCGAATTCTGCTCCCTTCTGGGCGATCATTGCCGAACTGTTCGTATGGGCCATAGACGGAGCATCGAGACCCTCGATGGTGAGACTTCCTTAGTGATAAGAAGAAGAGGTGATCGGTCGGCTGTCTTTTGCGCAATCAAGATCCGGCGGTAAAAAGAAAACCAAGATCCCCGGCCGAGCCAATCAAGATTGCTCGTATTGGCCATGATGGTATTGCCTGGGCCGAACATCGTCCTGAAAAGTTAACATACGGGTTGTAGCTGCTCGTGGGATTCTGATGAATGGGTGGCAGTGGTCCGCCTTTCGTTGTCTTTGAACTTCAGATCCTTGGCAACACCGGTAAGGATGTTCATCTCAGCGGTGAGAGCGCTTGTAGGTGTACCAAATCTACCGAAGAAAGCGATAGTTTTTGTGAACAAAGTGATGGTCTTCATGAACAGGTTCTCCAGTATGGCTTTATTAACAAACCTGCTAAGCACCCCATCTTTGTAACACGCAGCCAAGATTAAAAGGTTTCCCCATTGACTAGACGCTGATTAGCTAGCCTATGTACCAAGCGAATTCATTAGCTTAGACTTACGCATGAGTAGCGCTAAATACGTTCGTAGCAATGGTGTGCTGATTGTGGCCGATCCCAAGGAATGTTTTTGCGTTTTCAACAAGCGTATGGATTGCAAAGCTAGCGTCCTCGTTGATCAACGAGCTTAGATCGGGAAAGGGGTTCAGGCTACCGGCATTAAGGCCGAGGGTAGCCCGTGGGTCGCGCGGTGGTGGGTGACCGCAGTACATGGACGAAGGAAGTGACGAGGTGTCTCGCTCAAGGATAATCCGAAGGAGCGGCCTGTAAAGAATGACCAGCAAGTCCCAGTACTTCGCACGCAGCCAGACCGCTAGGGCGTTGCTGGCGGGGGAAACCTCAAGACTCTCAAAGTCCGGGTAAAGGGAAAGGGGTACCCATTTGCCCCTCGAGTCTCGGAGCTCGCTCTGGATCTCTTTGATACCGTTCTTTACCATCGCATGCCTGCTATCGTCTTTCCCGGTATAGAGTAGGCTGTGTATCTTGCTACGCTGTTTGCTGAAATACACCTGCGCAGAATAGCTGGAAACGGTGTCTTCTAAGAAACCCTGTTGGCAAGCAACCTGAGTATTTGGATAAGGCATCCGCTCTACGTATTGCAAAATACCAGAAGGAGGAAAAGGTAGTTCGGGTATGATATCACTGCAATAACTGTCAGCTCTCCCTTAATTTACAGATCATCTGCCCCTATGCGTACCTCTCTAATTGCACACAAGCCCAGAAAGCGTAAGCCAGCTGGTTGTCCTTCCGCGAAAAATGAGAACCTCCGATTACGGCTGAATTCTCCGAAAGACGGCTCAGATTTCTGCATCCAGTCAGTCCGCGTCCTCATACGTAACGAGGTGAAAGGATTCAACTTACGGTCTCATCATGGCCTGAACCAATTTGCTCGCCTTGAATATGTGATTATAACTCTCCACCACGCGTCCGAGCTGACCAAGGTATAAGCCGGCCAGGATATGGCTGTGGACGTGTTGTAGGCCGAAGTTTCCAAGGCGACCAATGATGTCCGTTGCAAGAGCGAAGTACTCCAGACCGGAAATGACTTTGTGGCTACAGATCTTACCAAGGGCGAGTACCAGCAGGACGACAGCATTGGTGATGCTTCGCCAAGGACGGCTATGACTCTGGGTTGCAGCGGGAGACCCCTTATGAGCTGGTCTTTTTCTCTTCTTGCCCGCTTTGGCTGTGCTCTGGGCATTCCAGCTGGATACTGAGTCTAGAAACACTTGTACCATTTCATTAAGCTCTTCGGGGCCGATGATGGGGTGCATATTCAGAATGTTGACCTTGAAACTCCTGGTATAATCCCAGACAATGTCAGAATCGAAATCGGGGTTCCCATCAGCGTTGATGACCTGTCCAACAGAGGCGACTTGTGGCAAATGAGACGGACCGCCCGCTTGACCCCAAGCTTCCCCATTAAGTAGCGGAGATGTAAGCTTCGATACGTCGTTGTAGCCAGGGGTTCGGCCTGCTGTTCCAGACATTCCGCCTTGTCCAAAAACTCGAAATACGGGACGCTGTTCCTGGCGGATTGGAAAATCGTCTATTGAACCAATTCCTTCGGCTGTGAGCAGGTCCCGAGTTAGTGCCTGAATCGCCGGCCATCTCGACAGGAGGCTAGGGTGGGTCGTATGGTCGAGGGGCATGGCGGGCTTGCCGGGCGGCGCGTCTGATCCTGGGTTTTCATGCACGCCACTGTCGTCCTCTGTCCGTTGTACTATCTCGCAAGCTCCATAGGGAGCATCTTTGCTCGACTCCCGGATTATTACCTTTACGCCTGTCAGTTGCTCTTTTAATTCGTCCACTGTTCGTCTGAGTTCTTCCACTAAAGAAAGCGTCTGTCGTTGAATGTTTGTCCTCAAGCGTTTTTCCTGATATATACAACTGGTGCTCCTAATTTGGCAGGTCGTGCAAGGCCTCTTTTCGTCGCACTTTGCCTTTGTCTTCCGGCAACCATCGCAAGCCTGGACAAACCGGTAAGTAAAGCGTCAGAGCTTCGACGTGCCTAGCAACCTTACCCTGGAGGCTCGCTGCCCTTTCTTCTCTGCGGTCGCGGCGGGCTTAGGCGCGTAAAGAGAGTTGTAAGAACCATCATATTGCGGTTCCTGGGGCCGGTCGACAGGCAAGTCCTTCATTAACGACCCGCCTACAAGACTCGTATATGATTGTAGGTCGACTGGATGTGCGTTATTGCAGTATGACGGACTATACGATACGGAGGGGGGGGCGTCTGCCATAGTGATAGTGGGCTCGTGGAGCTTGAGGCAAGAGGTTTCGTCCCTGGGATGGTAGTGCTGGCGGTGGTGGTCGATGGGGTGTTGGTAAGCTGTTGGCGGATGTTCGGCTTCAAATTACGCAAATTCTATGCTTGCTATATTGTGGTTCGCTAATGATCAGTACAGATCGCGAGAGAAATCGCCATAGAACGGAATGTAAAATGCGCGATGGTTAATGTGAGATATTGGGCTGAATTCTTCATAAAACGCAAACTCACTTTCCGAGATTTTGTTAAGCTTCCGTAAGATGACGCATTAAGGCTGACCCAACGGGGGAAGAGAAAAGTAAATCTTGCCCATTGTCGCCATTTGGGGGGGGGGGGCCCCGGGTTGGTTTGCCCCCGAGGCTATTGTTTG